>JANJGN010004621.1:0-31584 GCA_026770705.1 Isurus oxyrinchus
CCTCTGTTTAAGTCTGTTCGCCTCTGCTTAAGTCTGTTTCACTCTGTTTGCCTCTGTTTAAGTGTGTTTGCCTCTGTTTAAGTCTGTTTGCCTCTGTTTAAGTCTGTTCGCCTCTGCTTAAGTCTGTTTCACTCTGTGTGCCCCTGTTTAAGTGTGTTTGCCTCTGTTTAAGTCTGTTTGCCTCTGTTTAAGTCTGTTTGCCCCTGTTTAAGTCTGATTGCCTCTGATTAAGTCTGTGTCACTCTGTTTGCCTCTGTTTAAGTCTGTTTAACTCTGTTTGCGTCTGTTTGCCTCTGTTTAAGTCTGTTTGCCTCTGCTAAACTATGTTTGCCTCTGTTTAAGTCTGTTTGCATCTGTTTAACTCTGTTTGCCACTGTTTAAGTCTGTTTAACTCTGTTTGCCTCTGTTTAACTCTGTTTAACTCTGTTTGCCTCTGTTTAACTCTGTTTGCATCTGTTTAAACTCTGTTTAACTCTTTTTGCCACTGTTTAAGTCTGTTTAACTCTGTTTGCCTCTGTTTAACTCTGTTTAACTCTGTTTGCCTCTGTTTCATTCTGTTTGCATCTGTTTAAGTCTGTTCGCCTCTTTTTAAGTCTGTTTGCCTCTGTTTAAGTCTGTTTGCCTCTGTTTGTAGTCTGTTTGCTCTGTTGAAGTCTGTTTGCCTCTTTTTAAGTCTGTCTGCCTCTGTTTAAGTCTGGTTAAGTCAGGTTAAGTCTGTTTGCCTCTGTTTAAGTCTGTTTAATTCTGTTTAAGTCTGTTTGCCTCTGTCTGCCTCTGGTTCAGTCAGTTTGCCTCTGTTTAAGTCTGCTTTCCTCGGTTTAAATCTGTTTAACTCAATTTTCCTCTGTTTAAGACTGTTTAAATCTGTTTGCCTCTGTTTCAGTCTGTTTAACTCTGTTTGCCTCTGTTTAACTCTGTTTGCCTCTGTTTAAGTCTGTTTAACTCTGTTTGCCGCTGTTTAAGTCTGTTTGCCACTGTTTAAGTCTGTTTGCCTCTGATTAAGTCTGTTTCACTCTGTTTGCCTCTGTTTCAGTCTGTTTGGCTCTGTTTAAGTCTGATTGCCTCTGTTTAAGTCTGTTTGCCTCTGAGTAAGTCTGTTTCAGTCTGTTTGCCTCTGTTTCAGTCTGTTTGCCTCTGTTTCAGTCTGTTTGCCTCTGTTTAAGTCTGTTTGCCTCTGTTGAAGTCTGTTTGCGTCTGTTTTAGCCTGTGTGCCTCTGTTGAAGTCTGTTTAAGTCTGTTTGCCAAAGTGTAAGTCTGTTTAAGTCTGTTTCAGTCTGTTTAAGTCTGTTTAAGTCTGTTTAAGTCTGTTTAAGTCTGTATGCCTCTGTTTGCCTCTGTTTCGCTCTGTTTAAATCTGTTTGCCTCTGTTTAAGTCTGTTTAACTCTGTTTGCCTCTGTTGGCCTCTGTTTAAGTCTGTTTGCCCCTGTTTAAGTCTGATTGCCTCTGATTAAGTCTGTTTCACTCTGTTTGCCTCTGTTTAAGTCTGTTTAAATCTGTTTGCCTCTGTTTAAGTCTGTTTAACTCTGTTTGCCTCTGTTTAAGTCTGTTTGCCTCTGTTTAAGTCTGTTCGCCTCTGCTTAAGTCTGTTTCACTCTGTTTGCCTCTGTTTAAGTGTGTTTGCCTCTGTTTAAGTCTGTTTGCCTCTGTTTAAGTCTGTTCGCCTCTGCTTAAGTCTGTTTCACTCTGTTTGCCCCTGTTTAAGTGTGTTTGCCTCTGTTTAAGTCTGTTTGCCTCTGTTTAAGTCTGTTTGCCCCTGTTTAAGTCTGATTGCCTCTGATTAAGTCTGTGTCACTCTGTTTGCCTCTGTTTAAGTCTGTTTAACTCTGTTTGCGTCTGTTTGCCTCTGTTTAAGTCTGTTTGCCTCTGCTAAACTATGTTTGCCTCTGTTTAAGTCTGTTTGCATCTGTTTAACTCTGTTTGCCACTGTTTAAGTCTGTTTAACTCTGTTTGCCTCTGTTTAACTCTGTTTAACTCTGTTTGCCTCTGTTTAACTCTGTTTGCATCTGTTTAACTCTGTTTAACTCTTTTTGCCACTGTTTAAGTCTGTTTAACTCTGTTTGCCTCTGTTTAACTCTGTTTAACTCTGTTTGCCTCTGTTTCATTCTGTTTGCATCTGTTTAAGTCTGTTCACCTCTTTTTAAGTCTGTTTGCCTCTGTTTAAGTCTGTTTAAGTCTGTTTGCCTCTGTTTAAGTCTGCTAAAGTTGTTTAAGTCTGTTTAAGATTGTTTGCCTCTGTTTGCCTCTGTTACGCTGTGTTTAACTCTGTTTGCCTCTGTTTAATCTGTTTGCCTCTGTTTGAGTCTGCTTGCCTCTGTCTAAGTCTGTTTGCCTCTGTTTAAGTCTGTTTGCCTCTTTTTAAGTCTGTTTGCCTTTGTTTAAGTCTGTTTAAGTCTGTTTGCCTCTGTTTAACTCTGTTTAACTCTGTTTGCCTCTGTTTAAGTCTGTTTGCCTCTGTTTAAGTCTGTTTGCCTCTGTTTAAGTCTGTTCGCCTCTTTCTAAGTCTGTTTGCCTCTGTTTAAGTCTGTTTAAGTTGTTTAAGTCTGTTTAAGTCTGTTTGCCTCTGCTTGCCTCTGTTACGCTGTGTTTAACTCTGTTTGCCTCTGTTTGCCTCTGTTTAACTCTGTTTAAGTCTGTTTAAGTCTGTTTAAGTCTGTTTGCCTCTGCTTAAGTCTGTTTGCCTCTGTTTAAGTCTGTCTGCCTCTGTTTAAGTCTGTTTGCATCTGTTTAACTCTGTTTGCCACTGTTTAAGTCTGTTTAACTCTGTTTGCCACTGTTTAACTCTGTTTAACTCTGTTTGCCTCTGTTTAACTCTGTTTGCATCTGTTTAACTCTGGTTAACTCTTTTTGCCACTGTTTATGTCTGTTTAACTCTGTTTGCCTCTGTTTAACTCTGTTTAACTCTGTTTGCCTCTGTTTCATTCTGTTTGCATCTGTTTAAGTCTTCGCCTCTTTTTAAGTCTGTTTGCCTCTGTTTAAGTCTGTTTAAGTCTGTTTGCCTCTGTTTAAGTCTGTTTAAGTTGTTTATGTCTGTTTAAGTCTGTTTTCCTCTGTTTGCCTCTGTTACGCTGTGTTTAACTCTGTTTGCCTCTGTTGGCCTCTGTTTAAGTCTGTTTGCCCCTGTTTAAGTCTGATTGCCTCTGATTAAGTCTGTTTCACTCTGTTTGCCTCTGTTTAAGTCTGTTTAACTCTGTTTGCGTCTGTTTGCCTCTGTTTAAGTCTGTTTAAATCTGTTTGCCTCTGTTTAATTCTGTTTAACTCTGTTTGCCTCTGTTTAAGTCTGTTTGCCTCTGTTTAAGTCTGTTCGCCTCTGCTTAAGTCTGTTTCACTCTGTTTGCCTCTGTTTAAGTGTGTTTGCCTCTGTTTAAGTCTGTTTGCCTCTGTTTAAGTCTGTTTGCCCCTGTTTAAGTCTGATTGCCTCTGATTAAGTCTGTGTCACTCTGTTTGCCTCTGTTTAAGTCTGTTTAACTCTGTTTGCGTCTGTTTGCCTCTGTTTAAGTCTGTTTGCCTCTGCTAAACTATGTTTGCCTCTGTTTAAGTCTGTTTGCATCTGTTTAATTCTGTTTGCCACTGTTTAAGTCTGTTTAACTCTGTTTGCCTCTGTTTAACTCTGTTTAACTCTGTTTGCCTCTGTTTAACTCTGTTTGCATCTGTTTAACTCTGTTTAACTCTTTTTGCCACTGTTTAAGTCTGTTTAACTCTGTTTGCCTCTGTTTAACTCTGTTTAACTCTGTTTGCCTCTGTTTCATTCTGTTTGCATCTGTTTAAGTCTGTTCGCCTCTTTTTAAGTCTGTTTGCCTCTGTTTAAGTCTGTTTAAGTCTGTTTGCCTCTGTTTAAGTCTGTTTAAGTTCTTTATGTCTGTTTAAGTCTGTTTTCCTCTGTTTGCCTCTGTTACGCTGTGTTTAACTCTGTTTGCCTCTGTTTAAGTCTGTTTGCCTCTGTTTAAGTCTGTTTGCCTCTGTTTAAGTCTGTTTGCCTCTGTTTAAGTCTGTTTGCCTCTGTTTAAGTCTGTTTGCCTCTTTTTAAGTCTGTTTGCCTTTGTTTCAGTCTGTTTAAGTCTGTTTGCCTCTGTTTAAGTCTGTTTAAGTTGTTTAAGTCTGTTTAAGATTGTTTGCCTCTGTTTGCCTCTGTTACGCTGTGTTTATTTCTGCTTGCCTCTGTTTAAGTCTGTTTGCCTCTGTTTGATTCTGTTTGCCTCTGCTTAAGTCTGTTTGACACTGTTTCAGTCTGTTTGCCTCTGTTTAACTCTGTTTGCCTCTGTTTAAGTCTGTTTGCCTCTGTTTAACTCTGTTTAACTCTGTTTGCCGCTGTTTAAGTCTGTTTAACTCTGTTTGCCTCTGTTTAACTCTGTTTATCTCTGTTTGCCTCTGTTTAACTCTCTTTGCATCTGTTGAAGTCTGTTTCACTCTGTTTGCCTCTGTTTAAGTCTGTTTAAATCTGTTTGCCTCTGTTTAAGTCTGTTTAACTCTGTTTGCCTCTGTTGGCCTCTGTTTAAGTCTGTTTGCCCCTGTTTAAGTCTGATTGCCTCTGATTAAGTCTGTTTCACTCTGTTTGCCTCTGTTTAAGTCTGTTTAAATCTGTTTGCCTCTGTTTAAGTCTGTTTAACTCTGTTTGCCTCTGTTTAAGTCTGTTTGCCTCTGTTTAAGTCTGTTCGCCTCTGCTTAAGTCTGTTTCACTCTGTTTGCCTCTGTTTAAGTGTGTTTGCCTCTGTTTAAGTCTGTTTGCCTCTGTTTAAGTCTGTTCGCCTCTGCTTAAGTCTGTTTCACTCTGTGTGCCCCTGTTTAAGTGTGTTTGCCTCTGTTTAAGTCTGTTTGCCTCTGTTTAAGTCTGTTTGCCCCTGTTTAAGTCTGATTGCCTCTGATTAAGTCTGTGTCACTCTGTTTGCCTCTGTTTAAGTCTGTTTAACTCTGTTTGCGTCTGTTTGCCTCTGTTTAAGTCTGTTTGCCTCTGCTAAACTATGTTTGCCTCTGTTTAAGTCTGTTTGCATCTGTTTAACTCTGTTTGCCACTGTTTAAGTCTGTTTAACTCTGTTTGCCTCTGTTTAACTCTGTTTAACTCTGTTTGCCTCTGTTTAACTCTGTTTGCATCTGTTTAACTCTGTTTAACTCTTTTTGCCACTGTTTAAGTCTGTTTAACTCTGTTTGCCTCTGTTTAACTCTGTTTAACTCTGTTTGCCTCTGTTTCATTCTGTTTGCATCTGTTTAAGTCTGTTCGCCTCTTTTTAAGTCTGTTTGCCTCTGTTTAAGTCTGTTTGCCTCTGTTTGTAGTCTGTTTGCTCTGTTGAAGTCTGTTTGCCTCTTTTTAAGTCTGTCTGCCTCTGTTTAAGTCTGGTTAAGTCAGGTTAAGTCTGTTTGCCTCTGTTTAAGTCTGTTTAATTCTGTTTAAGTCTGTTTGCCTCTGTCTGCCTCTGGTTCAGTCAGTTTGCCTCTGTTTAAGTCTGCTTTCCTCGGTTTAAATCTGTTTAACTCAATTTTCCTCTGTTTAAGACTGTTTAAATCTGTTTGCCTCTGTTTCAGTCTGTTTAACTCTGTTTGCCTCTGTTTAACTCTGTTTGCCTCTGTTTAAGTCTGTTTAACTCTGTTTGCCGCTGTTTAAGTCTGTTTGCCACTGTTTAAGTCTGTTTGCCTCTGATTAAGTCTGTTTCACTCTGTTTGCCTCTGTTTCAGTCTGTTTGGCTCTGTTTAAGTCTGATTGCCTCTGTTTAAGTCTGTTTGCCTCTGAGTAAGTCTGTTTCAGTCTGTTTGCCTCTGTTTCAGTCTGTTTGCCTCTGTTTCAGTCTGTTTGCCTCTGTTTAAGTCTGTTTGCCTCTGTTGAAGTCTGTTTGCGTCTGTTTTAGCCTGTGTGCCTCTGTTGAAGTCTGTTTAAGTCTGTTTGCCAAAGTGTAAGTCTGTTTAAGTCTGTTTCAGTCTGTTTAAGTCTGTTTAAGTCTGTTTAAGTCTGTTTAAGTCTGTATGCCTCTGTTTGCCTCTGTTTCGCTCTGTTTAAATCTGTTTGCCTCTGTTTAAGTCTGTTTAACTCTGTTTGCCTCTGTTGGCCTCTGTTTAAGTCTGTTTGCCCCTGTTTAAGTCTGATTGCCTCTGATTAAGTCTGTTTCACTCTGTTTGCCTCTGTTTAAGTCTGTTTAAATCTGTTTGCCTCTGTTTAAGTCTGTTTAACTCTGTTTGCCTCTGTTTAAGTCTGTTTGCCTCTGTTTAAGTCTGTTCGCCTCTGCTTAAGTCTGTTTCACTCTGTTTGCCTCTGTTTAAGTGTGTTTGCCTCTGTTTAAGTCTGTTTGCCTCTGTTTAAGTCTGTTCGCCTCTGCTTAAGTCTGTTTCACTCTGTTTGCCCCTGTTTAAGTGTGTTTGCCTCTGTTTAAGTCTGTTTGCCTCTGTTTAAGTCTGTTTGCCCCTGTTTAAGTCTGATTGCCTCTGATTAAGTCTGTGTCACTCTGTTTGCCTCTGTTTAAGTCTGTTTAACTCTGTTTGCGTCTGTTTGCCTCTGTTTAAGTCTGTTTGCCTCTGCTAAACTATGTTTGCCTCTGTTTAAGTCTGTTTGCATCTGTTTAAACTCTGTTTGCCACTGTTTAAGTCTGTTTAACTCTGTTTGCCTCTGTTTAACTCTGTTTAACTCTGTTTGCCTCTGTTTAACTCTGTTTGCATCTGTTTAACTCTGTTTAACTCTTTTTGCCACTGTTTAAGTCTGTTTAACTCTGTTTGCCTCTGTTTAACTCTGTTTAACTCTGTTTGCCTCTGTTTCATTCTGTTTGCATCTGTTTAAGTCTGTTCGCCTCTTTTTAAGTCTGTTTGCCTCTGTTTAAGTCTGTTTAAGTCTGTTTGCCTCTGTTTAAGTCTGTTTAAGTTGTTTATGTCTGTTTAAGTCTGTTTTCCTCTGTTTGCCTCTGTTACGCTGTGTTTAACTCTGTTTGCCTCTGTTTAAGTCTGTTTGCCTCTGTTTAAGTCTGTTTGCCTCTGTTTAAGTCTGTTTGCCTCTGTTTAAGTCTGTTTGCCTCTGTTTAAGTCTGTTTGCCTCTTTTTAAGTCTGTTTGCCTTTGTTTCAGTCTGTTTAAGTCTGTTTGCCTCTGTTTAAGTCTGTTTAAGTTGTTTAAGTCTGTTTAAGATTGTTTGCCTCTGTTTGCCTCTGTTACGCTGTGTTTATTTCTGCTTGCCTCTGTTTAAGTCTGTTTGCCTCTGTTTGATTCTGTTTGCCTCTGCTTAAGTCTGTTTGACACTGTTTCAGTCTGTTTGCCTCTGTTTAACTCTGTTTGCCTCTGTTTAAGTCTGTTTGCCTCTGTTTAACTCTGTTTAACTCTGTTTGCCGCTGTTTAAGTCTGTTTAACTCTGTTTGCCTCTGTTTAACTCTGTTTATCTCTGTTTGCCTCTGTTTAACTCTCTTTGCATCTGTTGAAGTCTGTTTCACTCTGTTTGCCTCTGTTTAAGTCTGTTTAAATCTGTTTGCCTCTGTTTAAGTCTGTTTAACTCTGTTTGCCTCTGTTGGCCTCTGTTTAAGTCTGTTTGCCCCTGTTTAAGTCTGATTGCCTCTGATTAAGTCTGTTTCACTCTGTTTGCCTCTGTTTAAGTCTGTTTAACTCTGTTTGCGTCTGTTTGCCTCTGTTTAAGTCTGTTTAAATCTGTTTGCCTCTGTTTAAGTCTGTTTAACTCTGTTTGCCTCTGTTTAAGTCTGTTTGCCTCTGTTTAAGTCTGTTCGCCTCTGCTTAAGTCTGTTTCACTCTGTTTGCCTCTGTTTCATTCTGTTTGCATCTGTTTAAGTCTGTTCGCCTCTTTTTAAGTCTGTTTGCCTCTGTTTAAGTCTGTTTAAGTCTGTTTGCCTCTGTTTAAGTCTGTTTAAGTTGTTTATGTCTGTTTAAGTCTGTTTTCCTCTGTTTGCCTCTGTTACGCTGTGTTTAACTCTGTTTGCCTCTGTTTAAGTCTGTTTGCCTCTGTTTAAGTCTGTTTGCCTCTGTTTAAGTCTGTTTGCCTCTGTTTAAGTCTGTTTGCCTCTGTTTAAGTCTGTTTGCCTCTTTTTAAGTCTGTTTGCCTTTGTTTCAGTCTGTTTAAGTCTGTTTGCCTCTGCTTAAGTCTGTTTAAGTTGTTTAAGTCTGTTTAAGATTGTTTGCCTCTGTTTGCCTCTGTTACGCTCTGTTTATTTCTGCTTGCCTCTGTTTAAGTCTGTTTGCCTCTGTTTGATTCTGTTTGCCTCTGCTTAAGTCTGTTTGACACTGTTTCAGTCTGTTTGCCTCTGTTTAACTCTGTTTGCCTCTGTTTAAGTCTGTTTGCCTCTGTTTAACTCTGTTTAACTCTGTTTGCCGCTGTTTAAGTCTGTTTAACTCTGTTTGCCTCTGTTTAACTCTGTTTATCTCTGTTTGCCTCTGTTTAACTCTCTTTGCATCTGTTGAAGTCTGTTTCACTCTGTTTGCCTCTGTTTAAGTCTGTTTAAATCTGCTTGCCTCTGTTTAAGTCTGTTTAACTCTGTTTGCCTCTGTTGGCCTCTGTTTAAGTCTGTTTGCCCCTGTTTAAGTCTGATTGCCTCTGATTAAGTCTGTTTCACTCTGTTTGCCTCTGTTTAAGTCTGTTTAAATCTGTTTGCCTCTGTTTAAGTCTGTTTAACTCTGTTTGCCTCTGTTTAAGTCTGTTTGCCTCTGTTTAAGTCTGTTTGCCTCTGTTTAAGTCTGTTTGCCTCTTTTTAAGTCTGTTTGCCTTTGTTTAAGTCTGTTTAAGTCTGTTTGCCTCTGTTTAACTCTGTTTAACTCTGTTTGCCTCTGTTTAAGTCTGTTTGCCTCTGTTTAAGTCTGTTTGCCTCTGTTTAAGTCTGTTCGCCTCTTTCTAAGTCTGTTTGCCTCTGTTTAAGTCTGTTTAAGTTGTTTAAGTCTGTTTAAGTCTGTTTGCCTCTGCTTGCCTCTGTTACGCTGTGTTTAACTCTGTTTGCCTCTGTTTGCCTCTGTTTAACTCTGTTTAAGTCTGTTTAAGTCTGTTTAAGTCTGTTTGCCTCTGCTTAAGTCTGTTTGCCTCTGTTTAAGTCTGTCTGCCTCTGTTTAAGTCTGTTTGCATCTGTTTAACTCTGTTTGCCACTGTTTAAGTCTGTTTAACTCTGTTTGCCACTGTTTAACTCTGTTTAACTCTGTTTGCCTCTGTTTAACTCTGTTTGCATCTGTTTAACTCTGGTTAACTCTTTTTGCCACTGTTTATGTCTGTTTAACTCTGTTTGCCTCTGTTTAACTCTGTTTAACTCTGTTTGCCTCTGTTTCATTCTGTTTGCATCTGTTTAAGTCTTCGCCTCTTTTTAAGTCTGTTTGCCTCTGTTTAAGTCTGTTTAAGTCTGTTTGCCTCTGTTTAAGTCTGTTTAAGTTGTTTATGTCTGTTTAAGTCTGTTTTCCTCTGTTTGCCTCTGTTACGCTGTGTTTAACTCTGTTTGCCTCTGTTGGCCTCTGTTTAAGTCTGTTTGCCCCTGTTTAAGTCTGATTGCCTCTGATTAAGTCTGTTTCACTCTGTTTGCCTCTGTTTAAGTCTGTTTAACTCTGTTTGCGTCTGTTTGCCTCTGTTTAAGTCTGTTTAAATCTGTTTGCCTCTGTTTAAGTCTGTTTAACTCTGTTTGCCTCTGTTTAAGTCTGTTTGCCTCTGTTTAAGTCTGTTTGCCTCTGTTTAAGTCTGTTTGCCTCTTTTTAAGTCTGTTTGCCTTTGTTTAAGTCTGTTTAAGTCTGTTTGCCTCTGTTTAACTCTGTTTAACTCTGTTTGCCTCTGTTTAAGTCTGTTTGCCTCTGTTTAAGTCTGTTTGCCTCTGTTTAAGTCTGTTCGCCTCTTTCTAAGTCTGTTTGCCTCTGTTTAAGTCTGTTTAAGTTGTTTAAGTCTGTTTGCCTCTGTCTAAGTGTGTTTGCCTCTTTTTAAGTCTGTTTGCCTCTGTTTACGTCTGTTTGCCTCTGTTTAAGTCTGTTTGCCTCTGTTTAAGTCTGTTTGCCTCTGTTTAAGTCTGTTTGCCTCTGTTTAAGTCTGTTTGCCTCCGTTTAAGTCTGTTTGCCTCTGTTTAAGTCTGTTTCACTTTGCTTGCCTCTGTTTAAGTCTCATTAACTCTGTTTGCGTCTGTTTGCCTCAGTTTAATTCTGTTTGCCTCAGTTTAAGTCTGATTGCCTCTGTTTAAGTCTGATTGCCTCTGTTTAAGTCTGTTTGCCTCTGTTTAACTCTGTTTGCCTCTGTTTAAGTCTGTTTGCCTCTGTTTAAGTCTGTTTGCCTCTGTTTAATTCTGTTTGCCTCTGTTTAAGTCTGTTTGCCTCTGTTTAAGTCTGTTTGCCTCTGTTTAAGTCTGTTTGCCTCTGTTTAAGTCTGTTTGCCTCTGTTTGCGTCTGTTTGCCTCAGTTGGCATCTGTTTCCCTCAGTTTGCGTCTGTTTGCCTCAGTTTGCGTCTGTTTGCCTCAGTTTGCGTCTGTTTGCCTCAGTTTGCGTCTGTTTGCCTCAGTTTGCGTCTGTTTGCCTCTGTCTAAGTCTGTTTGCCTCTGTTTAAGTCTGTTTGCCTCTGTTTAATTCTGTTTAAGTCTGTTTGCAGCTGTTTGCCTCAGTTTAAGTTTGTTTAACTCTGTTTTCCTCTGTTTGCCTCTGTTTATGTCTGTTTGCCTCTGTTTCACTCTGTTTGCCTCTGTTTAACTCTGTTTGCCTCTGTTTGCCTCTGTTTAAGTCTGATTGCCTCTGTTTCAGTCTGTCTGCATCTGTTTAAGTCTGTTTGCCTCTGTTTAAGTCTGTTTGCCTCTGTTTAAGTCTGTTTGCCTCTGTGTAAGTCTGTTTGCTTCTGTTTAAGTCTGTTTGCCTCTGTTTAATTCTGTTTGCCTCTGTTTAAGTGTGTTTGCCTCTGTTTAACTCTGTTTGCTTCTCTTTCACTCTGTTTGCTTCTCTTGCACTCTGTTTGCCTCTGTTTAAGTCTGTTTGCCTCTGTTTGCCTCTGTTTAAGTCTGATTGCCTCTGTTTAAGTCTGTTTGCCTCTGTTTAAGTCTGTTTGCCTCTGTTTAAGTCTGTTTGCCTCTGTTTAAGTCTGTTTGCCTCTGTTTAAGTCTGTTTGCCTCTGTGTAAGTCTGTTTGCCTCTGTGTAAGTCTGTTTGCCTCTGTTTAACTCTGTTTGCCTCTGTTTAAGTCTGTTTGCCTCTGTTTAAGTCTGTTTGCCTCTGTTTAAGTCTGTTTGCCTCTGCTTCAGTCTGTTTGCCTCTGTTTAAGTCTGTTTGCCTCTGATTAAGTGTGTTTCACTTTGCTTGCCTCTGTTTAAGTCTCATTAACTCTGTTTGCGTCTGTTTAATTCTGTTTGACTCTGTTGAAGTCTGTTTGCCTCTGTTTAAGTCTGTTTGCCTCTGTTTAAGTCTGGTTGCCTCTGTTTAAGTCTCTTTGCCTCTTTTTAAGTCTGTTTGCCTCTGTTTAAGTCTGGTTGCCTCTGTTTAAGTCTCTTTGCCTCTTTGTAAGTCCGTTTGCCTCTGTTTAAGTCTGATTGCCTCTGTTTAAGTCTGTCTAAGTCTGGTTGCCTCTGTTTGCCTCAGTTTAAGTTTATTTCAGTCTGTTTGCCTCTGTTTAAGTCTGTCTAACTCTGTTTGCCTCTGTTTGCCTCTGTTTAAGTCTGCTTGCCTCTGTTTAAGTCTGTTTGCCTCTGTCTAAATCTGTTTGCCTCTGTCTAATTCTGTTTGCCTCTGTTTAAGTCTGTTTGCCTCTATTTAAGTCTGTTTGCCTCTGTTTAAGTCTCTCTATCTCTGTTTGCCTCTGTTTGCCTCTGTTTAAGTCTGTTTGCCTCTGTTTAAGTCTGTTTGCCTCTGTTTAAGTCTGTTTGCCTCTATTTAAGTATGTTTGCATCTGTCTAAGTGTGTTTGCCTCTGTTTAAGTCTGTTTGCCTCTGTTTACGTCTGTTTGCCTCTGTTTAAGTCTGTTCGCCTCTGTTTAAGTCTGTTTGCCTCTGTTTAAGTCTGTTTGCCTCTGTTTAAGTCTGTTTGCCTCTGTTTAAATCTGTTTCACTTTGCTTGCCTCTGTTTAAGTCTCATTAACTCTGTTTGCTTCTGTTTGCCTCAGTTTAATTCTGTTTGCCTCAGTTTAAGTCTGATTGCCTCTGTTTAAGTCTGATTGCCTCTGTTTAAGTCTGTTTGCCTCTGTTTAAGTCTGTTTGCCTCTGTTTAAGTCTGTTTGCCTCTGTTTAAGTCTGTTTGCCTCTGTTTAAGTCTGTTTGCCTCTGTTTTAGTCTGTTTGCCTCAGTTTGCGTCTGTTTGCCTCAGTTTGCGTCTGTTTGCCTCAGTTTGCGTCTGTTTGCCTCAGTTTGCGTCTGTTTGCCTCAGTTTGCGTCTGTTTGCCTCAGTTTGCGTCTGTTTGCCTCAGTTTGCGTCTGTTTGCCTCCGTTTGCGTCTGTTTGCCTCTGTTTAAGTCTGTTTGCCTCTGTTTAAGTCTGTTTGCCTCTGTTTAAGTCTGTTTAAGTCTGTTTGCAGCTGTTTGCCTCAGTTTAAGTTTGTTTAACTCTGTTTTCCTCTGTTTGCCTCTGTTTATGTCTGTTTGCCTCTGTTTCACTCTGTTTGCCTCTGTTTAACTCTGTTTGCCTCTGTTTGCCTCTGTTTAAGTCTGATTGCCTCTGTTTCAGTCTGTCTGCCTCTGTTTAAGTCTGTTTGCCTCTGTTTAAGTCTGTTTGCCTCTGTTTAAGTCTGTTTGCTTCTGTTTAAGTCTGTTTGCCTCTGTTTAAGTCTGTTTGCCTCTGTTTAAGTCTGTTTGCCTCTGTGTAAGTCTGTTTGCTTCTGTTTAAGTCTGTTTGCCTCTGTTTAATTCTGTTTGCCTCTGTTTAAGTGTGTTTGCCTCTGTTTAAATCTGTTTGCTTCTCTTTCACTCTGTTTGCTTCTCTTTCACTCTGTTTGCCTCTGTTTAAGTCTGTTTGCCTCTGTTTGCCTCTGTTTAAGTCTGATTGCCTCTGTTTAAGTCTGTTTGCCTCTGTTTAAGTCTGTTTGCCTCTGTTTAAGTCTGTTTGCCTCTGTTTAAGTCTGTTTGCCTCTGTGTAAGTCTGTTTGCCTCTGTGTAAGTCTGTTTGCCTCTGTTTAACTCTGTTTGCCTCTGTTTAAGTCTGTTTGCCTCTGTTTAAGTCTGTTTGCCTCTGATTAAGTGTGTTTCACTTTGCTTGCCTCTGTTTAAGTCTCATTAACTCTCTTTGCGTCTGTTTAATTCTGTTTGACTCTGTTTAAGTCTGTTTGCCACTCTTTAAGTCTGTTTGCCTCTGTTTAAGTCTGGTTGCCTCTGTTTAAGTCTCTTTGCCTCTTTTTAGTTCAGTTTGCCTCTGTTTAAGTCTGTTTGCCTCTGTTTAAGTCTGTCTAAGTCTGTTTGCCTCTGGTTGCCTCAGTTTAAGTTTATTTAAGTCTGTTTGCCTCTGTTTAAGTCTGTCTAACTCTGTTTGCCTCTGTTTAAGTCTGTTTGCCTCTGTTTAAGTCTGTTTGCCTCTGTTTAAGTCTGTTTGCCTCTATTTAAGTCTGTTTGCCTCTGTTTAAGTCTGTTTGCCTCTGTTTAAGTCTGTTTAAGTCTGTTTGCAGCTGTTTGCCTCAGTTTAAGTTTGTTTAACTCTGTTTTCCTCTGTTTGCCTCTGTTTATGTCTGTTTGCCTCTGTTTCACTCTGTTTGCCTCTGTTTAACTCTGTTTGCCTCTGTTTGCCTCTGTTTAAGTCTGATTGCCTCTGTTTCAGTCTGTCTGCCTCTGTTTAAGTCTGTTTGCCTCTGTTTAAGTCTGTTTGCCTCTGTTTAAGTCTGTTTGCTTCTGTTTAAGTCTGTTTGCCTCTGTTTAAGTCTGTTTGCCTCTGTTTAAGTCTGTTTGCCTCTGTGTAAGTCTGTTTGCTTCTGTTTAAGTCAGTTTGCCTCTGTTTAATTCTGTTTGCGTCTGTTTAAGTGTGTTTGCCTCTGTTTAACTCTGTTTGCTTCTCTTTCACTCTGTTTGCTTCTCTTTCACTCTGTTTGCCTCTGTTTAAGTCTGTTTGCCTCTGTTTGCCTCTGTTTAAGTCTGATTGCCTCTGTTTAAGTCTGTTTGCCTCTGTTTAAGTCTGTTTGCCTCTGTTTAAGTCTGTTTGCCTCTGTTTAAGTCTGTTTGCCTCTGTTTGCCTCTGTTTGCATCTGTTTGCCTCTGTTTAAGTCTGATTGCCTCTGTTTAAGTCTGATTGCCTCTGTTTAAGTCTGTTTGCCTCTGTTTAAGTCTGTTTGCCTCTGTTTAAGTCTGTTTGCCTCTGTGTAAGTCTGTTTGCCTCTGTGTAAGTCTGTTTGCCTCTGTTTAAGTCTGTTTGCCTCTGTTTAAGTCTGTTTGCCTCTGTTTAAGTCTGTTTGCCTCTGATTAAGTGTGTTTCACTTTGCTTGCCTCTGTTTAAGTCTCATTAACTCTCTTTGCGTCTGTTTAATTCTGTTTGACTCTGTTTAAGTCTGTTTGCCACTCTTTAAGTCTGTTTGCCTCTGTTTAAGTCTGGTTGCCTCTGTTTAAGTCTCTTTGCCTCTTTTTAGTTCAGTTTGCCTCTGTTTAAGTCTGTTTGCCTCTGTTTAAGTCTGTCTAAGTCTGTTTGCCTCTGGTTGCCTCAGTTTAAGTTTATTTAAGTCTGTTTGCCTCTGTTTAAGTCTGTCTAACTCTGTTTGCCTCTGTTTAAGTCTGTTTGCCTCTGTTTAAGTCTGTTTGCCTCTATTTAAGTCTGTTTGCCTCTGTTTAAGTCTGTCTATCTCTGTTTGCCTCTGTTTGCCTCTGTTTAAGTCTGTTTGCCTCTGTTTAAGTCTGTTTGCCTCTGTTTAAGTCTGTGTGCCTCTGTTTTAGTCTGTTTGCCTCTGTTTAAGTCTGTTTGCCTCTGTTTAAGTCTGTTTGCCTCTGTTTAAGTGTGTTTGCCTCTGTTTAAGTGTATTTGCCTCTGTTTAAGTGTGTTTGCCTCTGTTTAAGTGTGTTTGCCTCTGTTTAAGTGTGTTTGCCTCTGTTTAAGTGTGTTAGCCTCTTTTTAAGTCTGTTTAAGTATGTTTATGTCTGTTTGCCTCTGTTTGCCTCTGTTTGCATCTGTTTGCCTCTGTTTAAGTCTGATTGCCTCTGTTTAAGTCTGTTTGCCTCTGTTTAAGTCTGTTTGCCTCTGTTTAAGTCTGTTTGCCTCTGTGTAAGTCTGTTTGCCTCTGTTTAAGTCTGTTTGCCTCTGTTTAAGTCTGTCTAAGTCTGTTTGCCTCTGTTTGCCTCAGTTTAAGTTTATTTAAGTCTGTTTGCCTCTGTTTAAGTCTGTCTAACTCTGTTTGCTTCTGTTTAAGTCTGTTTGCATCTGTTTAAGTCTGTTTGCCTCTGTTTAAGTCTGTTTGCCTCTGTTTAAGTCTGTTTGCCTCTGTTTAAGTTTGTTTGCCTCTGTTTAAGTCTGTTTGCCTCTGTTTAAGTCTGTTTGCCTCTGTTTAACTCAGTTTGCCTCTGTTTAAGTCTGGTTGCCTCTGTTTAAGTCTGTTTGCCTCTGTTTAAGTCTGTTTGCCTCTGTTTAAGTCTGTTTGCCTCTGTTTTAGTCTGTTTGCCTCTGTTTGCGTCTGTTTGCCTCTGTTTAAGTCTGTTTGCCTCTGTTTAAGTCTGTTTGCCTCTGTTTAAGTCTGTTTGCCTCTGTTTAAGTCTGTTTAAGTCTGTTTGCCTCTGTTTGCCTCAGTTTAAGTTTGTTTAACTCTGTTTGCCTCTGTTTGCCTCTGTTTATGTCTGCTTGCCTCTGTTTCACTCTGTTTGCTTCTCTTTCACTCTGTTTGCTTCTCTTTCACTCTGTTTGCTTCTCTTTCACTCTGTTTGCCTCTGTTTAACTCTGTTTGCCTCTGTTTGCCTCTGTTTAAGTCTGATTGCCTCTGATTAAGTCTGTTTGCCTCTGTTTAAGTCTGTTTGCCTCTGTTTAAGTCCGTTTGCCTCTGTCTCAGTCTGTTCGCCTCTGTTTAAGTCTGTTTGCCTCTGTTTAAGTCTGTTTGCCTCTGTTTAAGTCTGTTTGCCTCTGTTTAAGTCTGTTTGCCTCTGTTTAAGTCTGTTTGCCTCTGTTTAAGTCTGTTTGCCTCTGGTTAAGTCTGTTTGCCTCTGTTTAATTCTGTTTGCCTCTGTTTAAGTCTGTTTGCCTCTGTTTAAGTCTGTTTGCCTCTGTTTAAGTCTGTTTGCCTCTGTTTAAGTCTGTTTGCCTCTGTTTTAGTCTGTTTGCCTCTGTTTAAGTCTGTTTTGCTCTGTTTAAGTCTGTTTGCCTCTGTTTAAGTGTGTTTGCCTCTGTTTAAGTGTGTTTGCCTCTGTTTAAGTGTATTTGCCTCTGTCTAAGTGTGTTTGCCTCTGTTTAAGTGTGTTTGCCTCTGTTTAAGTGTGTTTGCCTCTGTTTAAGTGTGTTTGCCTCTTTTTAAGTCTGTTTAAGTATGTCTATGTCAGTTTGCCTCTGTTTGCCTCTGTATGCCTCCGTTTGCCTCTGTTTGCCTCTGTTTGCCTCTGTTTGCCTCTGTTTAAGTCTGTTTGCCTCTGTTTAAGTCTGTTTGCCTCTGTTTAAGTCTGTTTAAGTCTGCTTATGTCTGTTTAAGTCTGTTTATGTCTGTTTGCCTCTGTTTGCCTCTGTTTGCCTCTGTTTGCCTCTGTTTGCCTCTGTTTGCCTCTGTGTAAGTCTGTTTGCCTCTGTGTAAGTCTGTTTGCCTCTGTTTAACTCTGTTTGCCTCTGTTTAAGTCTGTTTGCCTCTGTTTAAGTCTGTTTGCCTCTGTTTAAGTCTGTTTGCCTCTGCTTAAGTCTGTTTGCCTCTGTTTAAGTCTGTTTGCCTCTGATTAAGCGTGTTTCACTTTGCTTGCCTCTGTTTCAGTCTCATTAACTCTGTTTGCGTCTGTTTAATTCTGTTTGACTCTGTTGAAGTCTGTTTGCCTCTGTTTAAGTCTGTTTGCCTCTGTTTAAGTCTGGTTGCCTCTGTTTAAGTCTCTTTGCCTCTTTTTAAGTCTGTTTGCCTCTGTTTAAGTCTGGTTGCCTCTGTTTAAGTCTCCTTGCCTCTTTTTAAGTGTGTTTGCCTCTGTTTAAGTCTGTTTGCCTCTGTTTAAGTCTGTCTAAGTCTGGTTGCCTCTGTTTGCCTCAGTTTAAGTTTATTTCAGTCTGTTTGCCTCTGTTTAAGTCTGTCTAACTCTGTTTGCCTCTGTTTGCCTCTGTTTAAGTCTGCTTGCCTCTGTTTAAGTCTGTTTGCATCTGTCTAAGTCTGTTTGCCTCTGTCTAAGTCTGTTTGCCTCTGTTTAAGTCTGTTTGCCTCTATTTAAGTCTGTTTGCATCTGTTTAAGTCTGTCTATCTCTGTTTGCCTCTGTTTGCCTCTGTTTAAGTCTGTTTGCCTCTGTTTAAGTCTGTTTGCCTCTGTTTAAGTCTGTTTGCCTCTATTTAAGTCTGCTTGCCTCTGTCTAAGTGTGTTTGCCTCTGTTTAAGTCTGTTTGCCTCTGTTTACGTCTGTTTGCCTCTGTTTAAGTCTGTTTGCCTCTGTTTAAGTCTGTTTGCCTCTGTTTAAGTCTGTTTGCCTCTGTTTAAGTCTGTTTGCCTCTGTTTAAGTCTGTTTCACTTTGCTTGCCTCTGTTTAAGTCTCATTAACTCTGTTTGCGTCTGTTTGCCTCTGTTTAATTCTGTTTGCCTCAGTTTAAGTCTTATTGCCTCTGTTTAAGTCTGTTTGCCTCTGTTTAAGTCTGTTTGCCTCTGTTTAAGTCTGTTTGCCTCTGTTTAAGACTGTTTGCCTCTGTTTAATTCTGTTTGCCTCTGTTTAAGTCTGTTTGCATCTGTTTAAGTCTGTTTGCCTCTGTTTAAGGCTGTTTGCCTCAGTTTGCGTCTGTTTGCCTCAGCTTGCGTCTGTTTGCCTCAGTTTGCGTCTGTTTGCCTCAGTTTGCGTCTGTTTGCCTCAGTTTGCGTCTGTTTGCCTCAGTTTGCGTCTGTTTGCCTCAGTTTGCGTCTGTTTGCCTCAGTTTAAGTCTGTTTGCCTCAGTTTAAGTCTGTTTGCCTCTGTTTAAGTCTGTTTGCCTCTGTTAAAGTCTGTTTGCCTCTGTTTAAGTCTGTTTAAGTCTGTTTGCATCTGTTTGCCTCAGTTTAAGTTTGTTTAACTCTGTTTTCCTCTGTTTGCCTCTGTTTATGTCTGTTTGCCTCTGTTTCACTCTGTCTGCCTCTGTTTAACTCTCTTTGCCTCTGTTTGCCTCTGTTTAAGTCTGATTGCCTCTGTTTCAGTCTGTCTGCCTCTGTTTAAGTCTGTTTGCCTCTGTTTAAGTCTGTCTAACTCTGTTGAAGTCTGTTTGCTTCTGTTTAAGTCTGTTTGCCTCTGTTTAAGTCTGTTTGCCTCTGTTTAAGTCTGTTTGCCTCTGTGTAAGTCTGTTTGCTTCTGTTTAATTCTGTTCGCCTCTGTTTAATTCTGTTTGCCTCTGTTTAAGTGTGTTTGCCTCTGTTTAACTCTGTTTGCTTCTCTTTCACTCTGTTTGCTTCTCTTTCACTCTGTTTGCCTCTGTTTAAGTCTGTTTGCCTCTGTTTGCCTCAGTTTAAGTCTGTTTGCCTCTGTTTAAGTCTGTTTGCCTCTGTTTAAGTCTGTTTGCCTCTGTTTAAGTCTGTTTAAGTCTGTTTGCCTCTGTTTGCCTCAGTTTAAGTTTGTTTAACTCTGTTTGCCTCTGTTTGCCTCTGTTTATGTCTGTTTGCCTCTGTTTCACTATGTTTGCTTCTCATTCACTCTGTTTGCTTCTCTTTCACTCTGTTTGCTTCTCTTTCACTCTGTTTGCCTCTGTTTAACTCTGTTTGCCTCTGTTTGCCTCTGTTTAAGTCTGATTGCCTCTGATTAAGTCTGTTTGCCTCTGTTTAAGTCTGTTTGCCTCTGTTTAAGTCCGTTTGCCTCTGTCTCAGTCTGTTCGCCTCTGTTTAAGTCTGTTTGCCTCTGTTTAAGTCTGTTTGCCTCTGTTTAAGTCTGTTTGCGTCTGTTTAAGTCTGTTTGCCTCTGTTTAAGTCTGTTTGCCTCTGTTTAAGTCTGTTTGCCTCTGTTTAAGTCTGTTTGCCTCTGGTTAAGTCTGTTTGCCTCTGTTTAAGTCTGTTTGCCTCTGTTTAAGTCTGTTTGCCTCTGTTTAAGTCTGTTTGCCTCTGTTTAAGTCTGTTTGCCTCTGTTTAAGTCTGTTTGCCTCTGTTTTAGTCTGTTTGCCTCTGTTTAAGTCTGTTTGCCTCTGTTTAAGTCTGTTTGCCTCTGTTTAAGTGTGTTTGCCTCTGTTTAAGTGTGTGTGCCTCTGTTTAAGTGTATTTGCCTCTGTCTAAGTGTGTTTGCCTCTGTTTAAGTGTGTTTGCCTCTGTTTAAGTGTGTTTGCCTCTGTTTAAGTGTGTTTGCCTCTTTTTAAGTCTGTTTAAGTATGTTTATGTCTGTTTGCCTCTGTTTAAGTCTGTTTGCCTCTGTTTAAGTCTGTTTGCCTCTGTTTAAGTCTGTTTGCCTCTGTTTAAGTCTGTTTGCCTCAGTTTGCGACTGTTTGCCTCAGTTTGCGTCTGTTTCCCTCAGTTTGCGTCTGTTTGCCTCAGTTTGCGTCTGTTTGCCTCAGTTTGCGTCTGTTTGCCTCAGTTTGCGTCTGTTTGCCTCAGTTTGCGTCTGTTTGCCTCAGTTTGCGTCTGTTTGCCTCTGTTTAAGTCTGTTTGCCTCTGTTTAAGTCTGTTTGCCTCTGTTTAATTCTGTTTAAGTCTGTTTGCATCTGTTTGCCTCAGTTTAAGTTTGTTTAACTCTGTTTTCCTCTGTTTGGCTCTGTTTATGTCTGTTTGCCTCTGTTTCACTCTGTTTGCCTCTGTTTAACTCTGTTTGCCTCTGTTTGCCTCTGTTTAAGTCTGATTGCCTCTGTTTCAGTCTGTCTGCCTCTGTTTAAGTCTGTTTGCCTCTGTTTAAGTCTGTTTGCCTCTGTTTAAGTCTGTTTGCCTCTGTGTAAGTCTGTTTGCTTCTGTTTAAGTCTGTTTGCCTCTGTTTAATTCTGTTTGCCTCTGTTTAAGTGTGTTTGCCTCTGTTTAACTCTGTTTGCTTCTCTTTCACTCTGTTTGCTTCTCTTTCACTCTGTTTGCCTCTGTTTAAGTCTGTTTGCCTCTGTTTGCCTCTGTTTAAGTCTGATTGCCTCTGTTTAAGTCTGTTTGCCTCTGTTTAAGTCTGTTTGCCTCTGTTTAAGTCTGTTTGCCTCTGTGTAAGTCTGTTTGCCTCTGTGTAAGTCTGTTTGCCTCTGTTTAAGTCTGTTTGCCTCTGTTTAAGTCTGTTTGCCTCTGTTTAATTCTGTTTAAGTCTGTTTGCATCTGTTTGCCTCAGTTTAAGTTTGTTTAACTCTGTTTTCCTCTGTTTGGCTCTGTTTATGTCTGTTTGCCTCTGTTTCACTCTGTTTGCCTCTGTTTAACTCTGTTTGCCTCTGTTTGCCTCTGTTTAAGTCTGATTGCCTCTGTTTCAGTCTGTCTGCCTCTGTTTAAGTCTGTTTGCCTCTGTTTAAGTCTGTTTGCCTCTGTTTAAGTCTGTTTGCCTCTGTGTAAGTCTGTTTGCTTCTGTTTAAGTCTGTTTGCCTCTGTTTAATTCTGTTTGCCTCTGTTTAAGTGTGTTTGCCTCTGTTTAACTCTGTTTGCTTCTCTTTCACTCTGTTTGCTTCTCTTTCACTCTGTTTGCCTCTGTTTAAGTCTGTTTGCCTCTGTTTGCCTCTGTTTAAGTCTGATTGCCTCTGTTTAAGTCTGTTTGCCTCTGTTTAAGTCTGTTTGCCTCTGTTTAAGTCTGTTTGCCTCTGTTTAATTCTGTTTGCCTCTGTTTAAGTCTGTTTGCCTCTGTGTAAGTCTGTTTGCCTCTGTGTAAGTCTGTTTGCCCCTGTTTAACTCTGTTTGCCTCTGTTTAAGTCTGTTTGCCTCTGTTTAAGTCTGTTTGCCTCTGTTTAAGTCTGTTTGCCTCTGCTTCAGTCTGTTTGCCTCTGTTTAAGTCTGTTTGCCTCTGATTAAGTGTGTTTCACTTTGCTTGCCTCTGTTTAAGTCTCATTAACTCTGTTTGCGTCTGTTTAATTCTGTTTGTCTCTGTTGAAGTCTGTTTGCCTCTGTTTAAGTCTGTTTGCCTCTGTTTAAGTCTGGTTGCCTCTGTTTAAGTCTCTTTGCCTCTTTTTAAGTCTGTTTGCCTCTGTTTAAGTCTGGTTGCCTCTGTTTAAGTCTGTTTCCCTCTTTGTAAGTCTGTTTGCCTCTGTTTAAGTCTGATTGCCTCTGTTTAAGTCTGTCTAAGTCTGGTTGCCTCTGTTTGCCTCAGTTTAAGTTTATTTCAGTCTGTTTGCCTCTGTTTAAGTCTGTCTAACTCTGTTTGCCTCTGTTTGCCTCTGTTTAAGTCTGCTTGCCTCTGTTTAAGTCTGTTTGCCTCTGTCTAAGTCTGTTTGCCTCTGTCTAATTCTGTTTGCCTCTGTTTAAGTCTGTTTGCCTCTATTTAAGTCTGTTTGCCTCTGTTTAAGTCTGTCTATCTCTGTTTGCCTCTGTTTGCCTCTGTTTAAGTCTGTTTGCCTCTGTTTAAGTCTGTTTGCCTCTGTTTAAGTCTGTTTGCCTCTATTTAAGTCTGTTTGCCTCTGTCTAAGTGTGTTTGCCTCTGTTTAAGTCTGTTTGCCTCTGTTTACGTCTGTTTGCCTCTGTTTAAGTCTGTTCGCCTCTGTTTAAGTCTGTTTGCCTCTGTTTAAGTCTGTTTGCCTCTGTTTAAGTCTGTTTGCCTCTGTTTAAGTCTGTTCGCCTCTGTTTAAATCTGTTTCACTTTGCTTGCCTCTGTTTAAGTCTCATTAACTCTGTTTGCGTCTGTTTGCCTCAGTTTAATTCTGTTTGCCTCAGTTTAAGTCTGATTGCCTCTGTTTAAGTCTGATTGCCTCTGTTTAAGTCTGTTTGCCTCTGTTTAAGTCTGTTTGCCTCTGTTTAAGTCTGTTTGCCTCTGTTTAAGTCTGTTTGCCTCTGTTTAAGTCTGTTTGCCTCTGTTTAATTCTGTTTGCCTCTGTTTAAGTCTGTTTGCCTCTGTTTAAGTCTGTTTGCCTCTGTTTAAGTCTGTTTGCCTCTGTTTAAGTCTGTTTGCCTCAGTTTGCGTCTGTTTGCCTCAGTTTGCGTCTGTTTGCCTCAGTTTGCGTCTGTTTGCCTCAGTTTGCGTCTGTTTGCCTCAGTTTGCATCTGTTTGCCTCAGTTTGCGTCTGTTTGCCTCAGTTTGCGTCTGTTTGCCTCCGTTTGCGTCTGTTTGCCTCTGTTTAAGTCTGTTTGCCTCTGTTTAAGTCTGTTTGCCTCTGTTTAAGTCTGTTTAAGTCTGTTTGCAGCTGTTTGCCTCAGTTTAAGTTTGTTTAACTCTGTTTTCCTCTGTTTGCCTCTGTTTATGTCTGTTTGCCTCTGTTTCACTCTGTTTGCCTCTGTTTAACTCTGTTTGCCTCTGTTTGCCTCTGTTTAAGTCTGATTGCCTCTGTTTCAGTCTGTCTGCCTCTGTTTAAGTCTGTTTGCCTCTGTTTAAGTCTGTTTGCCTCTGTTTAAGTCTGTTTGCTTCTGTTTAAGTCTGTTTGCCTCTGTTTAAGTCTGTTTGCCTCTGTTTAAGTCTGTTTGCCTCTGTGTAAGTCTGTTTGCTTCTGTTTAAGTCTGTTTGCCTCTGTTTAATTCTGTTTGCCTCTGTTTAAGTGTGTTTGCCTCTGTTTAACTCTGTTTGCTTCTCTTTCACTCTGTTTGCTTCTCTTTCACTCTGTTTGCCTCTGTTTAAGTCTGTTTGCCTCTGTTTGCCTCTGTTTAAGTCTGATTGCCTCTGTTAAAGTCTGTTTGCCTTTGTTTAAGTCTGTTTGCCTCTGTTTAAGTCTGTTTGCCTCTGTTTAAGTCTGTTTGCCTCTGTTTAAGTCTGTTTGCCTCTGTGTAAGTCTGTTTGCCTCTGTGTAAGTCTGTTTGCCTCTGTTTAACTCTGTTTGCCTCTGTTTAAGTCTGTTTGCCTCTGTTTAAGTCTGTTTGCCTCTGATTAAGTGTGTTTCACTTTGCTTGCCTCTGTTTAAGTCTCATTAACTCTCTTTTCGTCTGTTTAATTCTGTTTGACTCTGTTTAAGTCTCTTTACCACTCTTTAAGTCTGTTTGCCTCTGTTTAAGTCTGGTGGCCTCTGTTTAAGTCTCTTTGCCTCTTTTTAGTTCAGTTTGCCTCTGTTTAAGTCTGTTTGCCTCTGTTTAAGTCTGTCTAAGTCTGTTTGCCTCTGGTTGCCTCAGTTTAAGTTTATTTAAGTCTGTTTGCCTCTGTTTAAGTCTGTCTAACTCTGTTTGCCTCTGTTTAAGTCTGTTTGCCTCTGTTTAAGTCTGTTTGCCTCTATTTAAGTCTGTTTGCCTCTGTTTAAGTCTGTCTATCTCTGTTTGCCTCTGTTTGCCTCTGTTTAAGTCTGTTTGCCTCTGTTTAAGTCTGTTTGCCTCTGTTTAAGTCTGTTTGCCTCTGTTTTAGTCTGTTTGCCTCTGTTTAAGTCTGTTTGCCTCTGTTTAAGTCTGTTTGCCTCTGTTTAAGTGTGTTTGCCTCTGTTTAAGTGTGTTTGCCTCTGTTTAAGTGTATTTGCGTCTGTTTAAGTGTGTTTGCCTCTGTTTAAGTGTGTTTACCTCTGTTTAAGTGTGTTTGCCTCTGTTTAAGTGTGTTAGCCTCTTTTTAAGTCTGTTTAAGTATGTTTATGTCTGTTTGCCTCTGTTTGCCTCTGTTTGCATCTGTTTGCCTCTGTTTAAGTCTGATTGCCTCTGTTTAAATCTGATTGCCTCTGTTTAAGTCTGTTTGCCTCTGTTTAAGTCTGTTTGCCTCTGTGTAAGTCTGTTTGCCTCTGTGTAAGTCTGTTTGCCTCTGTTTAGGTCTGTTTGCCTCTGTTTAAGTCTGTCTAAGTCTGTTTGCCTCTGTTTGCCTCAGCTTAAGTTTATTTAAGTCTGTTTGCCTCTGTTTAAGTCTGTCTAACTCTGTTTGCTTCTGTTTAAGTCTGTTTGCATCTGTTTAAGTCTGTTTGCCTCTGTTTAAGTCTGTTTGCCTCTGTTTAAGTTTGTTTGCCTCTGTTTAAGTCTGTTTGCCTCTGTTTAAGTCTGTTTGCCTCTGTTTAACTCAGTTTGCCTCTGTTTAAGTCTGGTTGCCTCTGTTTAAGTCTGATTGCCTCTGTTTAAGTCTGTTTGCCTCCGTTTAAGTCTGTTTGCCTCTGTTTTAGTCTGTTTGCCTCTGTTTGCGTTTGTTTGCCTCTGTTTGCGTCTGTTTGCCTCAGTTTAAGTCTGTTTGCCTCTGTTTAAGTCTGTTTGCCTCTGTTTAAGTCTGTTTGCCTCTGTTTAAGTCTGTTTAAGTCTGTTTGCCTCTGTTTGCCTCAGTTTAAGTTTGTTTAACTCTGTTTGCCTCTGTTTGCCTCTGTTTATGTCTGCTTGCCTCTGTTTCACTCTGTTTGCTTCTCTTTCACTTGTTTGCTTCTCTTTCACTCTGTTTGCTTTTCTTTCACTCTGTTTGCCTCTGTTTAACTCTGTTTGCCTCAGTTTGCCTCTGTTTGCCTCTGTTTAAGTCTGATTGCCTCTGATTAAGTCTGTTTGCCTCTGTTTAAGTCTGTTTGCCTCTGTTTAAGTCCGTTTGCCTCTGTCTCAGTCTGTTCGCCTCTGTTTAAGTCTGTTTGCCTCTGTTTAAGTCTGTTTGCCTCTGTTTAAGTCTGTTTGCGTCTGTTTAAGTCTGTTTGCCTCTGTTTAAGTCTGTTTGCCTCTGTTTAAGTCTGTTTGCCTCTGTTTAAGTCTGTTTGCCTCTGGTTAAGTCTGTTTGCCTCTGTTTAAGTCTGTTTGCCTCTGTTTAAGTCTGTTTGCCTCTGTTTAAGTCTGTTTGCCTCTGTGTAAGTCTGTTTGCCTCTGTTTAAGTCTGTTTGCCTCTGTTTTAGTCTGTTTGCCTCTGTTTAAGTGTGTTTGCCTCTGTTTAAGTGTGTTTGCCTCTGTTTAAGTGTATTTGCCTCTGTGTAAGTGTGTTTGCCTCTGTTTAAGTGTGTTTGCCTCTGCTTAAGTGTGTTTGCCTCTGTTTAAGTGTGTTTGCCTCTTTTTAAGTCTGTTTAAGTATGTTTATGTCTGTTTGCCTCTGTTTGCCTCTGTTTGCCTCCGTTTGCCTCTGTTTGCCTCTGTTTGCCTCTGTTTGCCTCTGTTTAAGTCTGTTTGCCTCTGTTTAAGTCTGTTTGCCTCTGTTTAAGTCTGTGTGCCTCTGTTTAAGTCTGTTTGCCTCTGTTTAAGTCTGTTTGCCTCTGTTTAAGTCTGTTTGCCGCTGTTTAAGTCTGTCTAAGTCTGCTTATGTCTGTTTAAGTCTGTTTATGTCTGTTTGCCTCTGTTTGCCTCTGTTTGCCTCTGTTTGCCTCTGTTTGCCTCTGTTTGCCTCTGTTTGCCTCTGTGTAAGTCTGTTTGCCTCTGTGTAAGTCTGTTTGCCTCTGTTTAACTCTGTTTGCCTCTGTTTAAGTCTGTTTGCCTCTGTTTAAGTCTGTTTGCCTCTGTTTAAGTCTGTTTGCCTCTGCTTAAGTCTGTTTGCCTCTGTTTAAGTCTGTTTGCCTCTGATTAAGCGTGTTTCACTTTGCTTGCCTCTGTTTCAGTCTCATTAACTCTGTTTGCGTCTGTTTAATTCTGTTTGACTCTGTTGAAGTCTGTTTGCCTCTGTTTAAGTCTGTTTGCCTCTGTTTAAGTCTGGTTGCCTCTGTTTAAGTCTCTTTGCCTCTTTTTAAGTCTGTTTGCCTCTGTTTAAGTCTGGTTGCCTCTGTTTAAGTCTCCTTGCCTCTTTTTAAGTCTGTTTGCCTCTGTTTAAGTCTGTTTGCCTCTGTTTAAGTCTGTCTACGTCTGGTTGCCTCTGTTTGCCTCAGTTTAAGTTTATTTCAGTCTGTTTGCCTCTGTTTAAGTCTGTCTAACTCTGTTTGCCTCTGTTTGCCTCTGTTTAAGTCTGCTTGCCTCTGTTTAAGTCTGTTTGCATCTGTCTAAGTCTGTTTGCCTCTGTCTAAGTCTGTTTGCCTCTGTTTAAGTCTGTTTGCCTCTATTTAAGTCTGTTTGCATCTGTTTAAGTCTGTCTATCTCTGTTTGCCTCTGTTTGCCTCTGTTTAAGTCTGTTTGCCTCTGTTTAAGTCTGTTTGCCTCTGTTTAAGTCTGTTTGCCTCTATTTAAGTCTGTTTGCCTCTGTCTAAGTGTGTTTGCCTCTGTTTAAGTCTGATTGCCTCTGTTTACGTCTGTTTGCCTCTGTTTAAGTCTGTTTGCCTCTGTTTAAGTCTGTTTGCCTCTGTTTAAGTCTGTTTGCCTCTGTTTAAGTCTGTTTGCCTCTGTTTAAGTCTGTTTCACTTTGCTTGCCTCTGTTTAAGTCTCATTAACTCTGTTTGCGTCTGTTTGCCTCTGTTTAATTCTGTTTGCCTCAGTTTAAGTCTTATTGCCTCTGTTTAAGTCTGTTTGCCTCTGTTTAAGTCTGTTTGCCTCTGTTTAAGTCTGTTTGCCTCTGTTTAAGTCTGTTTGCCTCTGTTTAATTCTGTTTGCCTCTGTTTAAGTCTGTTTGCCTCTGTTTAAGTCTGTTTGCCTCAGTTTGCGTCTGTTTGCCTCACTTTGCGTCTGTTTGCCTCAGTTTGCGTCTGTTTGCCTCAGTTTGCGTCTGTTTGCCTCAGTTTGCGTCTGTTTGCCTCAGTTTGCGTCTGTTTGCCTCAGTTTGCGTCTGTTTGCCTCAGTTTAAGTCTGTTTGCCTCTGTTTAAGTCTGTTTGCCTCTGTTTAAGTCTGTTTGCATCTGTTTGCCTCAGTTTATGTCTGTTTGCCTCTGTTTCACTCTGTTTGCCTTTGTTTAACTCTGTTTGCCTCTGTTTGCCTCTGTTTAAGTCTGATTGCCTCTGTTTCAGTCTGTCTGCCTCTGTTTAAGTCTGTTTGCCTCTGTTTAAGTCTGTTTGCCTCTGTTTAAGTCTGTTTGCTTCTGTTTAAGTCTGTTTGCCTCTGTTTAAGTCTGTTTGCCTCTGTTTAAGTCTGTTTGCCTCTGTGTAAGTCTGTTTGCTTCTGTTTAATTCTGTTTGCCTCTGTTTAATTCTGTTTGCCTCTGTTTAAGTGTGTTTGCCTCTGTTTAATTGTGTTTGCCTCTGTTTAACTCTGATTGCTTCTCTTTCACTCTGTTTGCTTCTCTTTCACTCTGTTTGCCTCTGTTTAAGTCTGTTTGCCTCTGTTTGCCTCTGTTTAAGTCTGATTGCCTCTGTTTAAGTCTGTTTGCCTCTGTTTAAGTCTGTCTAAGTCTGCTTATGTCTGTTTAAGTCTGTTTATGTCTGTTTGCCTCTGTTTGCCTCTGTTTGCCTCTATTTGCCTCTGTTTGCCTCTGTTTGCCTCTGTTTGCCTCTGTGTAAGTCTGTTTGCCTCTGTGTAAGTCTGTTTGCCTCTGTTTAACTCTGTTTGCCTCTGTTTAAGTCTGTTTGCCTCTGTTTAAGTCTGTTTGCCTCTGTTTAAGTCTGTTTGCCTCTGCTTAAGTCTGTTTGCCTCTGTTTAAGTCTGTTTGCCTCTGATTAAGCGTGTTTCACTTTGCTTGCCTCTGTTTCAGTCTCATTAACTCTGTTTGCGTCTGTTTAATTCTGTTTGACTCTGTTGAAGTCTGTTTGCCTCTGTTTAAGTCTGTTTGCCTCTGTTTAAGTCTGGTTGCCTCTGTTTAAGTCTCTTTGCCTCTTTTTAAGTCTGTTTGCCTCTGTTTAAGTCTGGTTGCCTCTGTTTAAGTCTCCTTGCATCTTTTTAAGTCTGTTTGCCTCTGTTTAAGTCTGTTTGCCTCTGTTTAAGTCTGTCTAAGTCTGGTTGCCTCTGTTTGCCTCAGTTTAAGTTTATTTCAGTCTGTTTGCCTCTGTTTAAGTCTGTCTAACTCTGTTTGCCTCTGTTTGCCTCTGTTTAAGTCTGCTTGCCTCTGTTTAAGTCTGTTTGCATCTGTCTAAGTCTGTTTGCCTCTGTCTAAGTCTGTTTGCCTCTGTTTAAGTCTGTTTGCCTCTATTTAAGTCTGTTTGCATCTGTTTAAGTCTGTCTATCTCTGTTTGCCTCTGTTTGCCTCTGTTTAAGTCTGTTTGCCTCTGTTTAAGTCTGTTTGCCTCTGTTTAAGTCTGTTTGCCTCTATTTAAGTCTGTTTGCCTCTGTCTAAGTGTGTTTGCCTCTGTTTAAGTCTGTTTGCCTCTGTTTACGTCTGTTTGCCTCTGTTTAAGTCTGTTTGCCTCTGTTTAAGTCTGTTTGCCTCTGTTTAAGTCTGTTTGCCTCTGTTTAAGTCTGTTTGCCTCTGTTTAAGTCTGTTTCACTTTGCTTGCCTCTGTTTAAGTCTCATTAACTCTGTTTGCGTCTGTTTGCCTCTGTTTAATTCTGTTTGCCTCAGTTTAAGTCTTATTGCCTCTGTTTAAGTCTGTTTGCCTCTGTTTAAGTCTGTTTGCCTATGTTTAAGTCTGTTTGCCTCTGTTTAAGTCTGTTTGCCTCTGTTTAATTCTGTTTGCCTCTGTTTAAGTCTGTTTGCCTCTGTTTAAGTCTGTGTGCCTCTGTTTAAGTCTGTTTGCCTCAGTTTGCGTCTGTTTGCCTCAGTTTGCGTCTGTTTGCCTCAGTTTAAGTCTGTTTGCCTCAGTTTAAGTCTGTTTGCCTCTGTTTAAGTCTGTTTGCCTCTGTTTAATTCTGTTTGCCTCTGTTTAAGTCTGTTTAAGTCTGTTTGCATCTGTTTGCCTCAGTTTATGTCTGTTTGCCTCTGTTTCACTCTGTTTGCCTCTGTTTAACTCTGTTTGCCTCTGTTTGCCTCTGTTTATGTCTGATTGCCTCTGTTTCAGTCTGTCTGCCTCTGTTTAAGTCTGTTTGCCTCTGTTTAAGTCTGTTTGCCTCTGTTTAAGTCTGTTTGCTTCTGTTTAAGTCTGTTTGCCTCTGTTTAAGTCTGTTTGCCTCTGTTTAAGTCTGTTTGCCTCTGTGTAAGTCTGTTTGCTTCTGTTTAATTCTGTTTGCCTCTGTTTAATTCTGTTTGCCTCTGTTTAAGTGTGTTTGCCTCTGTTTAAGTGTGTTTGCCTCTGTTTAACTCTGTTTGCTTCTCTTTCACTCTGTTTGCTTCTCTTTCACTCTGTTTGCCTCTGTTTAAGTCTGTTTGCCTATGTTTGCCTCTGTTTAAGTCTGAATGCCTCTGTTTAAGTCTGTTTGCCTCTGTTTAAGTCTGTTTGCCTCTGTTTAAGTCTGTTTGCCTCTGTTTAAGTCTGTTTGCCTCTGTTTAAGTCTGTTTGCCTCTGTTTCAGTCTGTTTGCCTCTGTTTAAGTCTGTCTAAGTCTGCTTATGTCTGTTTAAGTCTGTTTATGTCTGTTTGCCTCTGTTTGCCTCTGTTTGCCTCTGTTTGCCTCTGTTTGCCTCTGTTTGCCTCTGTTTGCCTCTGTTTGCCTCTGTGTAAGTCTGTTTGCCTCTGTGTAAGTCTGTTTGCCTCTGTTTAACTCTGTTTGCCTCTGTTTAAGTCTGTTTGCCTCTGCTTAAGTCTGTTTGCCTCTGTTTAAGTCTGTTTGCCTCTGATTAAGCGTGTTTCACTTTGCTTGCCTCTGTTTCAGTCTCATTAACTCTGTTTGCCTCTGTTTAATTCTGTTTGACTCTGTTGAAGTCTGTTTGCCTCTGTTTAAGTCTGTTTGCCTCTGTTTAAGTCTGGTTGCCTCTGTTTAAGTCTCTTTGCCTCTTTTTAAGTCTGTTTGCCTCTGTTTAAGTCTGGTTGCCTCTGTTTAAGTCTCCTTGCCTCTTTTTAAGTCTGTTTGCCTCTGTTTAAGTCTGTTTGCCTCTGTTTAAGTCTGTCTAAGTCTGGTTGCCTCTGTTTGCCTCAGTTTAAGTTTATTTCAGTCTGTTTGCCTCTGTTTAAGTCTGTCTAACTCTGTTTGCCTCTGTTTGCCTCTGTTTAAGTCTGCTTGCCTCTGTTTAAGTCTGTTTGCATCTGTCTAAGTCTGTTTGCATCTGTCTAAGTCTGTTTGCCTCTGTTTAAGTCTGTTTGCCTCTATTTAAGTCTGTTTGCCTCTGTTTAAGTCTGTTTGCCTCTGTTTAAGTCTGTTTGCCTCTGTTTAAGTCCCTGTTTGCCTCTATTTAAGTCTGTTTGCCTCTGTCTAAGTGTGTTTGCCTCTGTTTAAGTCTGTCTGCCTCTGTTTACGTCTGTTTGCCTCTGTTTAAGTCTGTTTGCCTCTGTTTAAGTCTGTTTGCCTCTGTTTAAGTCTGTTTGCCTCTGTTTAAGTCTGTTTCACTTTGCTTGCCTCTGTTTAAGTCTCATTAACTCTGTTTGCGTCTGTTTGCCTCTGTTTAATTCTGTTTGCCTCAGTTTAAGTCTTATTGCCTCTGTTTAAGTCTGTTTGCCTCTGTTTAAGTCTGTTTGCCTCTGTTTAAGTCTGTTTGCCTCTGTTTAAGTCTGTTTGCCTCTGTTTAATTCTGTTTGCCTCTGTTTAAGTCTGTTTGCCTCTGTTTAAGTCTGTTTGCCTCTGTTTAAGTCTGTTTGCCTCAGTTTGCGTCTGTTTGCCTCAGTTTGCATCTGTTTGCCTCAGTTTGCGTCTGTTTGCCTCAGTTTGCGTCTGTTTGCCTCAGTTTGCGTCTGTTTGCCTCAGTTTGCGTCTGTTTGCCTCAGTTTAAGTCTGTTTGCCTCTGTGTAAGTCTGTTTGCCTCTGTTTAAGTCTGTTTGCCTCTGTTTAAGTCTGTTTAAGTCTGTTTGCATCTGTTTGCCTCAGTTTATGTCTGTTTGCCTCTGTTTCACTCTGTTTGCCTCTGTTTAACTCTGTTTGCCTCTGTTTGCCTCTGTTTAAGTCTGATTGCCTCTGTTTCAGTCTGTCTGCCTCTGTTTAAGTCTGTTTGCCTCTGTTTAAGTCTGTTTGCCTCTGTTTAAGTCTGTTTGCTTCTGTTTAAGTCTGTTTGCCTCTGTTTAAGTCTGTTTGCCTCTGTTTAAGTCTGTTTGCCTCTGTTTAAGTCTGTTTGCTTCTGTTTAATTCTGTTTGCCTCTGTTTAATTCTGTTTGCCTCTGTTTAAGTGTGTTTGCCTCTGTTTAAGTGTGTTTGCCTCTGTTTAACTCTGTTTGCTTCTCTTTCACTCTGTTTGCTTCTCTTTCACTCTGTTTGCCTCTGTTTAAGTCTGTTTGCCTCTGTTTGCCTCTGTTTAAGTCTGAATGCCTCTGTTTAAGTCTGTTTGCCTCTGTTTAAGTCTGTCTAAGTCTGCTTATGTCTGTTTAAGTTTGTTTATGTCTGTTTGCCTCTGTTTGCCTCTGTTTGCCTCTGTTTGCCTCTGTTTGCCTCTGTGTAAGTCTGTTTGCCTCTGTGTAAGTCTGTTTGCCTCTGTTTAACTCTGTTTGCCTCTGTTTAAGTCTGTTTGCCTCTGTTTAAGTCTGTTTGCCTCTGTTTAAGTCTGTTTGCCTCTGCTTAAGTCTGTTTGCCTCTGTTTAAGTCTGTTTGCCTCTGATTAAGCGTGTTTCACTTTGCTTGCCTCTGTTTCAGTCTCATTAGCTCTGTTTGCGTCTGTTTAATTCTGTTTGACTCTGTTGAAGTCTGTTTGCCTCTGTTTAAGTCTGTTTGCCTCTGTTTAAGTCTGGTTGCCTCTGTTTAAGTCTCTTTGCCTCTTTTTAAGTCTGTTTGCCTCTGTTTATGTCTGGTTGCCTCTGTTTAAGTCTCCTTGCATCTTTTTAAGTCTGTTTGCCTCTGTTTAAGTCTGTTTGCCTCTGTTTAAGTCTGTCTAAGTCTGGTTGCCTCTGTTTGCCTCAGTTTAAGTTTATTTCAGTCTGTTTGCCTCTGTTTAAGTCTGTC
>JANJGN010004623.1:0-31567 GCA_026770705.1 Isurus oxyrinchus
CACCCTCTCCCTCTCACTGCCTCACCCTCTCCCTCTCACTTGCCATCGCCCTCTCCCTGCCTCGCCATCGTTCTCCTCCCCCGCATCGCCCTCACCCTCACCCTGCCTCTCCTTCGCCCTCACCCTGCCTCGCCCTTGCTCTCTTCCTCTCCCTGCCTCACACTCGCCCCCTCCTCCCTGCCTCTCCCCCTCCCTGCCTCACCCTCGCCCTCTTCCTCTCCTTATCTGTCCCTCGCCCTCTCCCTGCCTCGCCCTTGCCCTCACCCTCTCCCTGCCTCACACTCGCCCTCTCCCTGCCTCTTCCCTCCCCTGCCTCACCCTCGCCCTCATCCCTACCCACGCCTCTCGCCCCCTCTCCCTGCCTCAACCTCACCCTCACCCTGACTCTCCCTCGACATCTCCCTACATCTTCCTCACCTTCTCCCTGCCTCACCCTCGCCCTTTCCCTGCCTCGCCCTTTCACTGCCTCTCCCTGCCTCACCCTCGCCCACTCCTTGCCCTCACCATTCCCCCGCCTTCGCCCTCTCCCCCACATCGCCCGTGCCCTGACTCGCCCTCCGGCCTACCTCGCCCTTTCCTGCCCTCGCCTTCACCTGACTCACCCTCGCCTGCCCTCACCCTCACCCTCGCTGTGCCTTGCCTTCACCCTCACCCTCGCTGTGCCTCACCCTTGCCCTCTCCCTGCCTCGCCCTCTCCCTGCCACATCCTCGCCCTCTCCCTGCCTCGCGCTGCTTCGCCCTCGCCCTCTCCCCTGCCTCGCCCTGATTCGCCCTCGCTCTCTCCCTGCCTCATCCTGTCCCTGCCTCACCCTCTCTCTCCCTCTCACTGCCTCACCCTCTCCCTGCCTCACCCTCGCCCTCTCCCGCCTCCCTGCCTCACCCTCACCCTCGCCCTCTCCCTGCATCAACCTCTCCCTCATCCCTGCCTCGCCCTCCCTCCCCTGCCTCATCCTCGCTCTCTCCCTGCCTCATCCTGTCCCTGCCTCACCCTATCCCTCTCCCTGCCTCGCCCACTCCGCCCTGCCTCACCCTCTTCCTGCCTCGTCCTCGCCCTCTTCCTGCCTGTCCTCACCCTCTCCCAGCCTCACCCTCACCCTCTCCCTGCCTCGCCATCGTTCTCTCCCCGCATCGCCCTCACCCTCACACTGCCTCGCCCTTGCTCTCTCCCCTCTCCCTGCCTTGCCCCTCACTCTCGCCCAGCCTCACCCGCGCCCTCTCCCTGCCTCACCCTCGACCTCTTCCTCTCCTTATCTGACCCTCGCCCTCATCCCTGCCTCGTCCTTGCCCTCACCCTCTCCCTGCCTCACACTCGCCCTCTCCCTGCCCTCGCCCTCTCCCTGCCTCGCCCTCTGCCCTGCCTCGCCCTCTGCCTGCCTCGCCCTCTGCCTGCCTCGTCCTCGCCCTGCCTCGCCATCGTTCTCTCCCCGCATCGCCCCTCACCCTCACCCTGCCTCTCCTTTGCCCTCTCCCTGCCCTGCCCTCACCCTCTCCAGCCTCACCCTCACCCTCTCCCTGCCTCACCCTCCGCCCTGCCTTTTCCCTACCTCGCCCTCTACCTGCCTCGCACTTTGCCCTCTCCCTGCCTTTCCCTGCCTCGCCCTCTACCTGCCTCGCACTTGCCCTCTCCCTGCCCATCCTCGCCCTCTCCCTCTTCCTGCCTCGCCCTCGCCCTGCCTCACCATCGTTCTCTCCCCCGCATCGCCCTCACCCTCACCCTGCCTCTCCTTGCCCTCACCCTCCACCCTGCCTCTCCTTCACCCTCTCCCTGCCTCGCCCTCAACCTCTCCCAGCCTCGCCCTCGCCCTCGCCCTCTCCCTGCCTCGCCATCGTTCTCTCCCCGTATCGCCCTCACCCTCACCCTGCCTCTCCTTCGCCCTCTCCCGGCCTCACCCTCGCCCTTTCCCTGCCTCGCCCTCGCCCCTCCTTGCCCCTCACCATTCCCTCGCCTTTGCCCTCTCCCCACATCGCCCGTGCCCTGCCTCGCCCTCAGCCTACCTCACCCTTGCCCTACATCGCCCATGCCTGCCCTCACCTTCACACTGACCTCACACTCACCCAACCTTGCCCTCACCCTCAGCTGTGCCTCGCCCTTGCCCTCACCCTTGCCCTCTCCCTGCCTCGCCTTCGCCCCTGCCTCATCCTCTCCCTCTCCCTGCCTCGCCCTCTCCCTGATTAGCCCTCGCTCTCTCCCTGCCTCGTCCTGTCCCTGCATCACCCTCGCCCCTGCCTCGCCCTCCCTCGCCTTCTCCCTGCCTCGCCCTCGCCTTCTCCCTGCCTCTCCCTGCCTCACCCTCGCCCTCTCCCTACCATGCTCTCGCCCTCCCCCTGCATCAACCTCACCCTCTCCCTGCCTCTCCCTCGACCTCTCCCTACCTCTTCCTCACCTTCTCCCTGCCTCACCCTCACCCTCTCCCTGCCTCACCCTCGCCCGCTCCCGGCCTCACCCTCACCCTTTCCCTGCCTCGCCCTTTCCCTGCCTCGCCCTCGCCCCTCCTTGCCCTCACCATTCCCCCCCGCCTTTGCCGGTCCCCACATCGCCTTCGCCCTGCCTCATCCTCACCCTCTGCCTGCCTCACCCTCTCCCTGATTAGCCCTCGCTATCTCCCTGCCCTCGTCCTGTCCCTGCATCACCCTCGCCCTGCCTCGCCCTCCCTCGTCTTCTCCCTGCCTCGCCCTCGCTTTCTCCCTGCCTCTCCCTCTCCCTGAATAGCCCTCGCTCTCTCCCTGCCTCGTCCTGTCCCTGCATCACCCTCGCACTGCCTCGCACTCACCCTCTCCCTGCCTCGCCCTCTCCCTGCCTCTCCCTCGCCCCTGCCTCGCATTCACCCTCTCCCTGCCTCGCCTTCACCCTCTCACTGATTCGCCCTCGCTCTCTCCCTGCCTTGTCCTGTCCCTGCCTCACCCTCTCCCTCTCACTGCCTCACCCTCTCCCTCTCACTGCCCTCGCCCTCTCCCTGCCTCGCCATCGTTCTCTCCCCGAATCGCCCTCACCCTCACCCCTGCCTCTCCTTCGCCCTCACCCTGCCTCGCCCTTGCTCTCTTCCTCTCCTGCCTCACACTCGCCCTCTCCCTGCCTCTCCCCCTCCCTGCCTCACCCTCGCCCTCTCCTCTCCTTATCTGTCCCTCGCCCTCTCCCTGCCTCGCCCTTGCCCTCACCCTCTCCCTGCCTCACACTCGCCCTCTCCCTGCCTCTTCCCCTCCCTGCCTCACCCTCGCCCTCTCCCTACCACGCTCCTCACCCTCTCCCTGCCTCAACCTCACCCTCACCCTGCCTCTCCCTCGACATCTCCCTACATCTTCCTCACCTTCTCCCTGCCTCACCCTCGCCCTTTCCCTGCCTCGCCCTTTCACTGCCTCTCCCTGCCTCACCCTCGCCCCTCCTTGCCCTCACCATTCCCCCGCCTTCGCCCTCTCCCCACATCGCCCGTGCCCTGACTCGCCCTCGGCCTACCTCGCCCTTTCCTGCCCTCGCCTTCACCCTGACTCACCCTCGCCTGCCCTCACCCTCACCCTCGCTGTGCCTTGCCTTCACCCTCACCCTCGCTGTGCCTCACCCTTGCCCTCCTCCCTGCCTCGCCCTCTCCCTGCCACATCCTCGCCCTCTCCCTGCCTCGCGCTGCTTCGCCCTCGCCCTCTCCCTGCCTCGCCCTGATTCGCCCTCGCTCTCTCCCTGCCTCATCCTGTCCCTGCCTCACCCTCTCCCTCTCACTGCCTCACCCTCTCCCTGCCTCACCCTCGCCCTCTCCCGCTCCCTGCCTCACCCTCACCCTCCGCCCTCCTCCCTGCATCAACCTCTCCCTCTCCCTGCCTCGCCCTCTCCCTGCCTCATCCTCGCTCTCTCCCTGCCTCATCCTGTCCCTGCCTCACCCTATCCCTCTCCCTGCCTCGCCCTCGCCCTGCCTCACCCTCTTCCTGCCTCGTCCTCGCCCTCTTCCTGCCTTGTCCTCACCCTCTCCCAGCCTCACCCTCACCCTCTCCCTGCCTCGCCATCGTTCTCTCCCCGCATCGCCCTCACCCTCACACTGCCTCGCCCTTGCTCTCTCCCTCTCCCTGCCTTGCCCTCACTCTCGCCCAGCCTCACCCGCGCCCTCTCCCTGCCTCACCCTCGACCTCTTCCTCTCCTTATCTGACCCTCGCCCTCTCCCTGCCTCGTCCTTGCCCTCACCCTCTCCCTGCCTCACACTCGCCCCTCTCCCTGCCTCGCCCTCTCCCTGCCTCGCCCTCTGCCTGCCTTGCCCTCTGCCTGCCTCGCCCTCTGCCTGCCTCGCCCTCGCCCCTGCCTCGCCATCGTTCTCTCCCCGCATCGCCCTCACCCTCACCCTGCCTCTCCTTTGCCCTCTCCCTGCCCTGCCCTCACCCTCTCCCAGCCTCACCCTCACCCTCTCCCTGCCTCACCCTCGCCCTGCCTTTCCCTACCTCGCCCTCTACCTGCCTCGCACTTGCCCTCTCCCTGCCTTTCCCTGCCTCGCCCTCTACCTGCCTCGCACTTGCCCTCTCCCTGCCCGTCCTCGCCCTCTCCCCTCTTCCTGCCTCGCCCTCGCCCCCTGCCTTGCCATCGTTCTCTCACCGCATCGCCCTCACCCTCACCCTGCCTCTCCTTCACCCTCTCCCTGCCTCGCCCTCACCCTCTCCCAGCCTCACCCTCACTCTCTCCCTGCCTCGCCCTCTCCCTGCCTTGCACTTGCCCTCTCCCTGCCCGTCCTCGCCCTCTCCCTCTTCCTGCCTCGCCCTCGCCCTGCCATCGTTCTCTCACCGCATCGCCCTCACCCTCACCCTGCCTCTCCTTCACCCTCTCCCTGCCTCATCCTCGCTCTCTCCCTGCCTCACCCTCTCCCTGCCTCGCCCTTGCTCTCTCCCTCTCCCTGCCTTGCCCTCATCCTCTCCCTGCCTCGCCCTCTCCCTGCCTCGCGCTCGCCCTCTCCCTGCCTCGCCCTCACCCTGTCTCACCCTCGCCCTGCCTTGCTCTCGCCCTCTCCCTGCCTCGTCCTCTCCCTGCCTCACCTTTGCCCTCTCCCCGCCTCGCACTTGCCCTCTCCCTGCCCATCCTCGCCCTCTCCCTCTTCCTGCCTCGCCCTCGCCCTGCCTCGCCATCGTTCTCTCCCCGCATCGCCCTCACCCTCACCCTGCCTCTCCTTCACCCTCTCCCTGCCTCGCCATCGTTCTCTCCCCGCATCGCCCTCACCCCTCACACTGCCTCGCCCTTGCTCTCTCCCTCTCCCTGCCTTGCCCTCACTCTCGCCCAGCCCTCACCCTCGCCCTCTCCCTGCCTCACCCTCGCCCTCTTCCTCTCCTTATCTGACCCTCGCCCCTCTCCCTGCCTCGTCCTTGCCCTCACCCTCTCCCTGCCTCACACTCGCCCTCTCCCTGCCTCGCCCTCTCCCTGCCTCGCCCTCTGCCTGCCTCACCCTCTGCCTGCCCTCGCCCTCTGCCTGCCTCGCCCTCGCCCTGCCTCGCCATCGTTCTCTCCCCGCATCGCCCTCACCCTCACCCTGCCTCTCCTTTGCCCTCTCCCTGCCCTGCCCTCACCCTCTCCCAGCCTCACCCTCACCCTCTCCCTGCCTCACCCTCGCCCTGCCTTTCCCTACCTCGCCCTCTACCTGCCTCGCACTTGCCCTCTCCCTGCCTTTCCCTGCCTCGCCCTCTACCTGCCTCGCACTTGCCCTCTCCCTGCCCGTCCTCGCCCTCTCCCTCTTCCTGCCTCGCCCCTCGCCCTGCCTTGCCATCGTTCTCTCACCGCATCGCCCTCACCCTCACCCTGCCTCTCCTTCACCCTCTCCCTGCCTCGCCCTCACCCTCTCCCAGCCTCACCCTCACTCTCTCCCTGCCTCGCCCTCTCCCTGCCTCGCACTTGCCCTCTCCCTGCCCGTCCTCGCCCTCTCCCTCTTCCTGCCTCGCCCTCGCCCTACCATCGTTCTCTCACCGCATCGCCCTCACCCTCACCCTGCCTCTCCTTCACCCTCTCCCTGCCTCATCCTCGCTCTCTCCCTGCCTCACCCTCTCCCTGCCTCGCCCTTGCTCTCATGCTCTCCCTGCCTTGCCCTCATCCTCTCCCTGCCTCGCCCTCTCCCTGCCTCGCGCTCGCCCTCTCCCTGCCTCGCCCTCACCCTGTCTCACCCTCGCCCTGCCTTGCTCTCGCCCTCTCCCTGCCTCGTCCTCTCCCTGCCTCACGTTTGCCCTCTCCCCGCCTCGCACTTGCCCTCTCCCTGCCCATCCTCGCCCTCTCCCTCTTCCTGCCTCGCCCTCGCCCTGCCTCACCATCGTTCTCTCCCCGCATCGCCCTCACCCTCACCCTGCCTCTCCTTCACCCTCTCCCTGCCTCGCCCTCACCCTCTCCCAGCCTCGCCCTCGCCCTCGCCCTCTCCCTGCCTCGCCATCGTTCTCTCCCCGTATCGCCCTCACCCTCACCCTGCCTCTCCTTCGCCCTCTCCCGGCCTCACCCTCGCCCTTTCCCTGCCTCGCCCTCGCCCCTCCCTTGCCCTCACCATTCCCTCGCCTTTGCCCTCTCCCCACATCGCCCGTGCCCTGCCTCGCCCTCAGCCTACCTCACCCTTGCCCTACATCGCCCATGCCTGCCCTCACCTTCACACTGACTCACACTCACCCAACCTTGCCCTCACCCTCGCTGTGCCTCGCCCTTGCCCTCACCCTTGCCCTCTCCCTGCCTCGCCTTCGCCCTGCCTCATCCTCTCCCTCTCCCCTGCCTCGCCCTCTCCCTGATTAGCCCTCGCTCTCTCCCTGCCTCGTCCTGTCCCTGCATCACCCTCGCCCTGCCTCGCCCTCCCTCGCCTTCTCCCTGCCTCGCCCTCGGCTTCTCCCTGCCTCTCCCTGCCTCACCCTCGCCCTCTCCCTACCATGCTCTCGCCCTCCCCCTGCATCAACCTCACCCTCTCCCTGCCTCTCCCTCGACCTCTCCCTACCTCTTCCTCACCCTCTCCCAGCCTCACCCTCACCCTCTCCCTGCCTCGCCATCGTTCTCTCCCCGCATCGCCCTCACCCTCACACTGCCTCGCCCTTGCTCTCTCCCTCTCCCTGCCTTGCCCTCACTCTCGCCCAGCCTCACCCGCGCCCTCTCCCTGCCTCACCCTCGACCTCTTCCTCTCCTTATCTGACCCTCGCCCTCTCCCTGCCTCGTCCTTGCCCTCACCCTCTCCCTGCCTCACACTCACCCTCTCCCTGCCTCGCCCTCTCCCTGCCTCGCCCTCTGCCTGCCTCGCCCTCTGCCTGCCTCGCCCTCTGCCTGCCTCGCCCTCGCCCTGCCTCGCCATCGTTCTCTCCCCGCATCGCCCTCACCCTCACCCTGCCTCTCCTTTGCCCTCTCCCTGCCCTGCCCTCACCCTCTCCCAGCCTCACCCTCACCCTCTCCCTGCCTCACCCTCGCCCTGCCTTTCCCTACCTCGCCCTCTACCTGCCTCGCACTTGCCCTCTCCCTGCCTTTCCCTGCCTCGCCCTCTACCTGCCTCGCACTTGCCCTCTCCCTGCCCGTCCTCGCCCTCTCCCTCTTCCTGCCTCGCCCTCGCCCTGCCTTGCCATCGTTCTCTCACCGCATCGTCCTCACCCTCACCCTGCCTCTCCTTCACCCTCTCCCTGCCTCGCCCTCACCCTCTCCCAGCCTCACCCTCACTCTCTCCCTGCCTCGCCCTCTCCCTGCCTTGCACTTGCCCTCTCCCTGCCCGTCCTCGCCCTCTCCCCTCTTCCTGCCTCGCCCTCGCCCTGCCATCGTTCTCTCACCGCATCGCCCTCACCCTCACCCTGCCTCTCCTTCACCCTCTCCCTGCCTCATCCTCGCTCTCTCCCTGCCTCACCCTCTCCCTGCCTCGCCCTTGCTCTCTCCCTCTCCCTTCCTTGCCCTCATCCTCTCCCTGCCTCGCCCTCTCCCTGCCTCGCGCTCGCCCTCTCCCTGCCTCGCCCTCACCCTGTCTCACCCTCGCCCTGCCTTGCTCTCGCCCTCTCCCTGCCTCGTCCTCTCCCTGCCTCACCTTTGCCCTCTCCCCGCCTCGCACTTGCCCTCTCCCTGCCCATCCTCGCCCTCTCCCTCTTCCTGCCTCGCCCTCGCCCTGCCTCGCCATCGTTCTCTCCCCGCATCGCCCTCACCCTCACCCTGCCTCTCCTTTGCCCTCTCCCTGCCCTGCCCTCACCCTCTCCCAGCCTCACCCTCACCCTCTCCCTGCCTCACCCTCGCCCTGCCTTTCCCTACCTCGCCCTCTACCTGCCTCGCACTTGCCCTCTCCCTGCCTTTCCCTGCCTTGCCCTCTACCTGCCTCGCACTTGCCCTCTCCCTGCCCGTCCTCGCCCTCTCCCTCTTCCTGCCTCGCCCTCGCCCTGCCTTGCCATCGCCCTGCCTTGCTCTCGCCCTCTCCCTGCCTCGTCCTCTCCCTGCCTCACCTTTGCCCTCTCCCCGCCTCGCACTTGCCCTCTCCCTGCCCATCCTCGCCCTCTCCCTCTTCCTGCCTCGCCCTCGCCCTGCCTCACCATCGTTCTCTCCCCGCATCGCCCTCACCCTCACCCTGCCTCTCCTTCACCCTCTCCCTGCCTCGCCCTCAACCTCTCCCAGCCTCGCCCTCGCCCTCGCCCTCTCCCTGCCTCGCCATCGTTCTCTCCCCGTATCGCCCTCACCCTCACCCTGCCTCTCCTTCGCCCTCTCCCGGCCTCACCCTCGCCCTTTCCCTGCCTCGCCCTCGCCCCTCCTTGCCCTCACCATTCCCTCGCCTTTGCCCTCTCCCCACATCGCCCGTGCCCTGCCTCGCCCTCAGCCTACCTCACCCTTGCCCTACATCGCCCATGCCTGCCCTCACCTTCACACTGACTCACACTCACCCAACCTTGCCCTCACCCTCGCTGTGCCTCGCCCTTGCCCTCACCCTTGCCCTCTCCCTGCCTCGCCTTCGCCCTGCCTCATCCTCTCCCTCTCCCTGCCTCGCCCTCTCCCTGATTAGCCCTCGCTCTCTCCCTGCCTCGTCCTGTCCCTGCATCACCCTCGCCCTGCCTCGCCCTCCCTCGCCTTCTCCCTGCCTCGCCCTCGCCTTCTCCCTGCCTCTCCCTGCCTCACCCTCGCCCTCTCCCTACCATGCTCTCGCCCTCCCCCTGCATCAACCTCACCCTCTCCCTGCCTCTCCCTCGACCTCTCCCTACCTCTTCCTCACCTTCTCCCTGCCTCACCCTCACCCTCTCCCTGCCTCACCCTCGCCCGCTCCCGGCCTCACCCTCACCCTTTCCCTGCCTCGCCCTTTCCCTGCCTCGCCCTCGCCCCTCCTTGCCCTCACCATTCCCCCGCCTTTGCCGGTCCCCACATCGCCTTCGCCCTGCCTCATCCTCACCCTCTGCCTGCCTCACCCTCTCCCTGATTAGCCCTCGCTATCTCCCTGCCTCGTCCTGTCCCTGCATCACCCTCGCCCTGCCTCGCCCTCCCTCGTCTTCTCCCTGCCTCGCCCTCGCTTTCTCCCTGCCTCTCCCTCTCCCTGATTAGCCCTCGCTCTCTCCCTGCCTCGTCCTGTCCCTGCATCACCCTCGCACTGCCTCGCACTCACCCTCTCCCTGCCTCGCCCTCTCCCTGCCTCTCCCTCGCCCTGCCTCGCATTCACCCTCTCCCTGCCTCGCCTTCACCCTCTCACTGATTCGCCCTCGCTCTCTCCCTGCCTTGTCCTGTCCCTGCCTCACCCTCTCCCTCTCACTGCCTCACCCTCTCCCTCTCACTGCCTCGCCCTCTCCCTGCCTCGCCATCGTTCTCTCCCCGAATCGCCCTCACCCTCACCCTGCCTCTCCTTCGCCCTCACCCTGCCTCGCCCTTGCTCTCTTCCTCTCCCTGCCTCACACTCACCCTCTCCCTGCCTCACCCTCGCCCTCTTCCTCTCCTTATCTGTCCCTCGCCCTCTCCCTGCCTCGCCCTTGCCCTCACCCTCTCCCTGCCTCACACTCGCCCTCTCCCTGCCTCTTCCCCTCCCTGCCTCACCCTCGCCCTCTCCCTACCACGCTCTCGCCCTCTCCCTGCCTCAACCTCACCCTCACCCTGCCTCTCCCTCGACATCTCCCTACATCTTCCTCACCTTCTCCCTGCCTCACCCTCGCCCTTTCCCTGCCTCGCCCTTTCACTGCCTCTCCCTGCCTCACCCTCGCCCCTCCTTGCCCTCACCATTCCCCCGCCTTCGCCCTCTCCCCACATCGCCCGTGCCCTGACTCGCCCTCGGCCTACCTCGCCCTTTCCTGCCCTCGCCTTCACCCTGACTCACCCTCGCCTGCCCTCACCCTCACCCTCGCTGTGCCTTGCCTTCACCCTCACCCTCGCTGTGCCTCACCCTTGCCCTCTCCCTGCCTCGCCCTCTCCCTGCCACATCCTCGCCCTCTCCCTGCCTCGCGCTGCTTCGCCCTCGCCCTCTCCCTGCCTCGCCCTGATTCGCCCTCGCTCTCTCCCTGCCTCATCCTGTCCCTGCCTCACCCTCTCCCTCTCACTGCCTCACCCTCTCCCTGCCTCACCCTCGCCCTCTCCCGCTCCCTGCCTCACCCTCACCCTCGCCCTCTCCCTGCATCAACCTCTCCCTCTCCCTGCCTCGCCCTCTCCCTGCCTCATCCTCGCTCTCTCCCTGCCTCATCCTGTCCCTGCCTCACCCTATCCCTCTCCCTGCCTCGCCCTCGCCCTGCCTCACCCTCTTCCTGCCTCGTCCTCGCCCTCTTCCTGCCTTGTCCTCACCCTCTCCCAGCCTCACCCTCACCCTCTCCCTGCCTCGCCATCGTTCTCTCCCCGCATCGCCCTCACCCTCACACTGCCTCGCCCTTGCTCTCTCCCTCTCCCTGCCTTGCCCTCACTCTCGCCCAGCCTCACCCGCGCCCTCTCCCTGCCTCACCCTCGACCTCTTCCTCTCCTTATCTGACCCTCGCCCTCTCCCTGCCTCGTCCTTGCCCTCACCCTCTCCCTGCCTCACACTCGCCCTCTCCCTGCCTCGCCCTCTCCCTGCCTCGCCCTCTGCCTGCCTCGCCCTCTGCCTGCCTCGCCCTCTGCCTGCCTCGCCCTCGCCCTGCCTCGCCATCGTTCTCTCCCCGCATCGCCCTCACCCTCACCCTGCCTCTCCTTTGCCCTCTCCCTGCCCTGCCCTCACCCTCTCCCAGCCTCACCCTCACCCTCTCCCTGCCTCACCCTCGCCCTGCCTTTCCCTACCTCGCCCTCTACCTGCCTCGCACTTGCCCTCTCCCTGCCTTTCCCTGCCTCGCCCTCTACCTGCCTCGCACTTGCCCTCTCCCTGCCCGTCCTCGCCCTCTCCCTCTTCCTGCCTCGCCCTCGCCCTGCCTTGCCATCGTTCTCTCACCGCATCGCCCTCACCCTCACCCTGCCTCTCCTTCACCCTCTCCCTGCCTCGCCCTCACCCTCTCCCAGCCTCACCCTCACTCTCTCCCTGCCTCGCCCTCTCCCTGCCTCGCACTTGCCCTCTCCCTGCCCGTCCTCGCCCTCTCCCTCTTCCTGCCTCGCCCTCGCCCTACCATCGTTCTCTCACCGCATCGCCCTCACCCTCACCCTGCCTCTCCTTCACCCTCTCCCTGCCTCATCCTCGCTCTCTCCCTGCCTCACCCTCTCCCTGCCTCGCCCTTGCTCTCATGCTCTCCCTGCCTTGCCCTCATCCTCTCCCTGCCTCGCCCTCTCCCTGCCTCGCGCTCGCCCTCTCCCTGCCTCGCCCTCACCCTGTCTCACCCTCGCCCTGCCTTGCTCTCGCCCTCTCCCTGCCTCGTCCTCTCCCTGCCTCACGTTTGCCCTCTCCCCGCCTCGCACTTGCCCTCTCCCTGCCCATCCTCGCCCTCTCCCTCTTCCTGCCTCGCCCTCGCCCTGCCTCACCATCGTTCTCTCCCCGCATCGCCCTCACCCTCACCCTGCCTCTCCTTCACCCTCTCCCTGCCTCGCCCTCACCCTCTCCCTGCCTCGCCCTCGCCCTCGCCCTCTCCCTGCCTCGCCATCGTTCTCTCCCCGTATCGCCCTCACCCTCACCCTGCCTCTCCTTCGCCCTCTCCCGGCCTCACCCTCGCCCTTTCCCTGCCTCGCCCTCGCCCCTCCTTGCCCTCACCATTCCCTCGCCTTTGCCCTCTCCCCACATCGCCCGTGCCCTGCCTCGCCCTCAGCCTACCTCACCCTTGCCCTACATCGCCCATGCCTGCCCTCACCTTCACACTGACTCACACTCACCCAACCTTGCCCTCACCCTCGCTGTGCCTCACCCTTGCCCTCACCCTTGCCCTCTCCCTGCCTCGCCTTCGCCCTGCCTCATCCTCTCCCTCTCCCTGCCTCGCCCTCTCCCTGATTAGCCCTCGCTCTCTCCCTGCCTCGTCCTGTCCCTGCATCACCCTCGCCCTGCCTCGCCCTCCCTCGCCTTCTCCCTGCCTCGCCCTCGGCTTCTCCCTGCCTCTCCCTGCCTCACCCTCGCCCTCTCCCTACCATGCTCTCGCCCTCCCCCTGCATCAACCTCACCCTCTCCCTGCCTCTCCCTCGACCTCTCCCTACCTCTTCCTCACCCTCTCCCAGCCTCACCCTCACCCTCTCCCTGCCTCGCCATCGTTCTCTCCCCGCATCGCCCTCACCCTCACACTGCCTCGCCCTTGCTCTCTCCCTCTCCCTGCCTTGCCCTCACTCTCGCCCAGCCTCACCCGCGCCCTCTCCCTGCCTCACCCTCGACCTCTTCCTCTCCTTATCTGACCCTCGCCCTCTCCCTGCCTCGTCCTTGCCCTCACCCTCTCCCTGCCTCACACTCACCCTCTCCCTGCCTCGCCCTCTCCCTGCCTCGCCCTCTGCCTGCCTCGCCCTCTGCCTGCCTCGCCCTCTGCCTGCCTCGCCCTCGCCCTGCCTCGCCATCGTTCTCTCCCCGCATCGCCCTCACCCTCACCCTGCCTCTCCTTTGCCCTCTCCCTGCCCTGCCCTCACCCTCTCCCAGCCTCACCCTCACCCTCTCCCTGCCTCACCCTCGCCCTGCCTTTCCCTACCTCGCCCTCTACCTGCCTCGCACTTGCCCTCTCCCTGCCTTTCCCTGCCTCGCCCTCTACCTGCCTCGCACTTGCCCTCTCCCTGCCCGTCCTCGCCCTCTCCCTCTTCCTGCCTCGCCCTCGCCCTGCCTTGCCATCGTTCTCTCACCGCATCGTCCTCACCCTCACCCTGCCTCTCCTTCACCCTCTCCCTGCCTCGCCCTCACCCTCTCCCAGCCTCACCCTCACTCTCTCCCTGCCTCGCCCTCTCCCTGCCTTGCACTTGCCCTCTCCCTGCCCGTCCTCGCCCTCTCCCTCTTCCTGCCTCGCCCTCGCCCTGCCATCGTTCTCTCACCGCATCGCCCTCACCCTCACCCTGCCTCTCCTTCACCCTCTCCCTGCCTCATCCTCGCTCTCTCCCTGCCTCACCCTCTCCCTGCCTCGCCCTTGCTCTCTCCCTCTCCCTGCCTTGCCCTCATCCTCTCCCTGCCTCGCCCTCTCCCTGCCTCGCGCTCGCCCTCTCCCTGCCTCGCCCTCACCCTGTCTCACCCTCGCCCTGCCTTGCTCTCGCCCTCTCCCTGCCTCGTCCTCTCCCTGCCTCACCTTTGCCCTCTCCCCGCCTCGCACTTGCCCTCTCCCTGCCCATCCTCGCCCTCTCCCTCTTCCTGCCTCGCCCTCGCCCTGCCTCGCCATCGTTCTCTCCCCGCATCGCCCTCACCCTCACCCTGCCTCTCCTTTGCCCTCTCCCTGCCCTGCCCTCACCCTCTCCCAGCCTCACCCTCACCCTCTCCCTGCCTCACCCTCGCCCTGCCTTTCCCTACCTCGCCCTCTACCTGCCTCGCACTTGCCCTCTCCCTGCCTTTCCCTGCCTCGCCCTCTACCTGCCTCGCACTTGCCCTCTCCCTGCCCGTCCTCGCCCTCTCCCTCTTCCTGCCTCGCCCTCGCCCTGCCTTGCCATCGTTCTCTCAGCGCATCGCCCTCACCCTCACCCTGCCTCTCCTTCACACTCTCCCTGCCTCGCCCTCACCCTCTCCCAGCCTCACCCTCACTCTCTCCCTGCCTCGCCCTCTCCCTGCCTCGCACTTGCCCTCTCCCTGCCCGTCCTCGCCCTCTCCCTCTTCCTGCCTCGCCCTCGCCCTACCATCGTTCTCTCACCGCATCGCCCTCACCCTCACCCTGCCTCTCCTTCACCCTCTCCCTGCCTCATCCTCGCTCTCTCCCTGCCTCACCCTCTCCCTGCCTCGCCCTTGCTCTCTCCCTCTCCCTGCCTTGCCCTCATCCTCTCCCTGCCTCGCCCTCTCCCTGCCTCGCGCTCGCCCTCTCCCTGCCTCGCCCTCACCCTGTCTCACCCTCGCCCTGCCTTGCTCTCGCCCTCTCCCTGCCTCGTCCTCTCCCTGCCTCACCTTTGCCCTCTCCCCGCCTCGCACTTGCCCTCTCCCTGCCCATCCTCGCCCTCTCCCTCTTCCTGCCTCGCCCTCGCCCTGCCTCACCATCGTTCTCTCCCCGCATCGCCCTCACCCTCACCCTGCCTCTCCTTCACCCTCTCCCTGCCTCGCCCTCAACCTCTCCCAGCCTCGCCCTCGCCCTCGCCCTCTCCCTGCCTCGCCATCGTTCTCTCCCCGTATCGCCCTCACCCTCACCCTGCCTCTCCTTCGCCCTCTCCCGGCCTCACCCTCGCCCTTTCCCTGCCTCGCCCTCGCCCCTCCTTGCCCTCACCATTCCCTCGCCTTTGCCCTCTCCCCACATTGCCCGTGCCCTGCCTCGCCCTCAGCCTACCTCACCCTTGCCCTACATCGCCCATGCCTGCCCTCACCTTCACACTGACTCACACTCACCCAACCTTGCCCTCACCCTCGCTGTGCCTCGCCCTTGCCCTCACCCTTGCCCTCTCCCTGCCTCGCCTTCGCCCTGCCTCATCCTCTCCCTCTCCCTGCCTCGCCCTCTCCCTGATTAGCCCTCGCTCTCTCCCTGCCTCGTCCTGTCCCTGCATCACCCTCGCCCTGCCTCGCCCTCCCTCGCCTTCTCCCTGCCTCGCCCTCGCCTTCTCCCTGCCTCTCCCTGCCTCACCCTCGCCCTCTCCCTACCATGCTCTCGCCCTCCCCCTGCATCAACCTCACCCTCTCCCTGCCTCTCCCTCGACCTCTCCCTACCTCTTCCTCACCTTCTCCCTGCCTCACCCTCACCCTCTCCCTGCCTCACCCTCGCCCGCTCCCGGCCTCACCCTCACCCTTTCCCTGCCTCGCCCTTTCCCTGCCTCGCCCTCGCCCCTCCTTGCCCTCACCATTCCCCCGCCTTTGCCGGTCCCCACATCGCCTTCGCCCTGCCTCATCCTCACCCTCTGCCTGCCTCACCCTCTCCCTGATTAGCCCTCGCTATCTCCCTGCCTCGTCCTGTCCCTGCATCACCCTCGCCCTGCCTCGCCCTCCCTCGTCTTCTCCCTGCCTCGCCCTCGCTTTCTCCCTGCCTCTCCCTCTCCCTGATTAGCCCTCGCTCTCTCCCTGCCTCGTCCTGTCCCTGCATCACCCTCGCACTGCCTCGCACTCACCCTCTCCCTGCCTCGCCCTCTCCCTGCCTCTCCCTCGCCCTGCCTCGCATTCACCCTCTCCCTGCCTCGCCTTCACCCTCTCACTGATTCGCCCTCGCTCTCTCCCTGCCTTGTCCTGTCCCTGCCTCACCCTCTCCCTCTCACTGCCTCACCCTCTCCCTCTCACTGCCTCGCCCTCTCCCTGCCTCGCCATCGTTCTCTCCCCGAATCGCCCTCACCCTCACCCTGCCTCTCCTTCGCCCTCACCCTGCCTCGCCCTTGCTCTCTTCCTCTCCCTGCCTCACACTCACCCTCTCCCTGCCTCACCCTCGCCCTCTTCCTCTCCTTATCTGTCCCTCGCCCTCTCCCTGCCTCGCCCTTGCCCTCACCCTCTCCCTGCCTCACACTCGCCCTCTCCCTGCCTCTTCCCCTCCCTGCCTCACCCTCGCCCTCTCCCTACCACGCTCTCGCCCTCTCCCTGCCTCAACCTCACCCTCACCCTGCCTCTCCCTCGACATCTCCCTACATCTTCCTCACCTTCTCCCTGCCTCACCCTCGCCCTTTCCCTGCCTCGCCCTTTCACTGCCTCTCCCTGCCTCACCCTCGCCCCTCCTTGCCCTCACCATTCCCCCGCCTTCGCCCTCTCCCCACATCGCCCGTGCCCTGACTCGCCCTCGGCCTACCTCGCCCTTTCCTGCCCTCGCCTTCACCCTGACTCACCCTCGCCTGCCCTCACCCTCACCCTCGCTGTGCCTTGCCTTCACCCTCACCCTCGCTGTGCCTCACCCTTGCCCTCTCCCTGCCTCGCCCTCTCCCTGCCACATCCTCGCCCTCTCCCTGCCTCGCGCTGCTTCGCCCTCGCCCTCTCCCTGCCTCGCCCTGATTCGCCCTCGCTCTCTCCCTGCCTCATCCTGTCCCTGCCTCACCCTCTCCCTCTCACTGCCTCACCCTCTCCCTGCCTCACCCTCGCCCTCTCCCGCTCCCTGCCTCACCCTCACCCTCGCCCTCTCCCTGCATCAACCTCTCCCTCTCCCTGCCTCGCCCTCTCCCTGCCTCATCCTCGCTCTCTCCCTGCCTCATCCTGTCCCTGCCTCACCCTATCCCTCTCCCTGCCTCGCCCTCGCCCTGCCTCACCCTCTTCCTGCCTCGTCCTCGCCCTCTTCCTGCCTTGTCCTCACCCTCTCCCAGCCTCACCCTCACCCTCTCCCTGCCTCGCCATCGTTCTCTCCCCGCATCGCCCTCACCCTCACACTGCCTCGCCCTTGCTCTCTCCCTCTCCCTGCCTTGCCCTCACTCTCGCCCAGCCTCACCCGCGCCCTCTCCCTGCCTCACCCTCGACCTCTTCCTCTCCTTATCTGACCCTCGCCCTCTCCCTGCCTCGTCCTTGCCCTCACCCTCTCCCTGCCTCACACTCGCCCTCTCCCTGCCTCGCCCTCTCCCTGCCTCGCCCTCTGCCTGCCTCGCCCTCTGCCTGCCTCGCCCTCTGCCTGCCTCGCCCTCGCCCTGCCTCGCCATCGTTCTCTCCCCGCATCGCCCTCACCCTCACCCTGCCTCTCCTTTGCCCTCTCCCTGCCCTGCCCTCACCCTCTCCCAGCCTCACCCTCACCCTCTCCCTGCCTCACCCTCGCCCTGCCTTTCCCTACCTCGCCCTCTACCTGCCTCGCACTTGCCCTCTCCCTGCCTTTCCCTGCCTCGCCCTCTACCTGCCTCGCACTTGCCCTCTCCCTGCCCGTCCTCGCCCTCTCCCTCTTCCTGCCTCGCCCTCGCCCTGCCTTGCCATCGTTCTCTCACCGCATCGCCCTCACCCTCACCCTGCCTCTCCTTCACCCTCTCCCTGCCTCGCCCTCACCCTCTCCCAGCCTCACCCTCACTCTCTCCCTGCCTCGCCCTCTCCCTGCCTCGCACTTGCCCTCTCCCTGCCCGTCCTCGCCCTCTCCCTCTTCCTGCCTCGCCCTCGCCCTACCATCGTTCTCTCACCGCATCGCCCTCACCCTCACCCTGCCTCTCCTTCACCCTCTCCCTGCCTCATCCTCGCTCTCTCCCTGCCTCACCCTCTCCCTGCCTCGCCCTTGCTCTCATGCTCTCCCTGCCTTGCCCTCATCCTCTCCCTGCCTCGCCCTCTCCCTGCCTCGCGCTCGCCCTCTCCCTGCCTCGCCCTCACCCTGTCTCACCCTCGCCCTGCCTTGCTCTCGCCCTCTCCCTGCCTCGTCCTCTCCCTGCCTCACGTTTGCCCTCTCCCCGCCTCGCACTTGCCCTCTCCCTGCCCATCCTCGCCCTCTCCCTCTTCCTGCCTCGCCCTCGCCCTGCCTCACCATCGTTCTCTCCCCGCATCGCCCTCACCCTCACCCTGCCTCTCCTTCACCCTCTCCCTGCCTCGCCCTCACCCTCTCCCTGCCTCGCCCTCGCCCTCGCCCTCTCCCTGCCTCGCCATCGTTCTCTCCCCGTATCGCCCTCACCCTCACCCTGCCTCTCCTTCGCCCTCTCCCGGCCTCACCCTCGCCCTTTCCCTGCCTCGCCCTCGCCCCTCCTTGCCCTCACCATTCCCCCGCCTTCGCCCTCTCCCCACACCGCCCGTGCCCTGACTCGCCCTCGGCCTACCTCGCCCTTTCCTGCCCTCGCCTTCACCCTGACTCACCCTCGCCTGCCCTCACCCTCACCCTCGCTGTGCCTCGCCTTCACCCTCACCCTCGCTGTGCCTTACCCTTGCCCTCTCCCTGCCTCGCCCTCTCCATGCCACATCCTCGCCCTCTCCCTGCCTCGCCCTGCTTCGCCCTCGCCCTCTCCCTGCCTCGCCCTGATTCGCCCTCGCTCTCTCCCTGCCTCATCCTGTCCCTGCCTCACCCTCTCCCTCTCACTGCCTCACCCTCTCCCTGCCTCACCTCGCCCTCTCCCGCTCCCTGCCTCACCCTCACCCTCGCCCTCTCCCTGCATCAACCTCTCCCTCTCCCTGCCTCGCCCTCTCCCTGCCTCATCCTCGCTCTCTCCCTGCCTCATCCTGTCCCTGCCTCACCCTATCCCTCTCCCTGCCTCGCCCTCGCCCTGCCTCACCCTCGCCCTGCCTCACCCTCTTCCTTCCTCGTCCTCGCCCTCTTCCTGCCTTGTCCTCACCCTCTCCCAGCCTCACCCTCACCCTCTCCCTGCCTCGCCATCATTCTCTCCCCGCATCGCCCTCACCCTCACACTGCCTCGCCCTTGCTCTCTCCCTCTCCCTGCCTTGCCCTCACTCTTGCCCAGCCTCACCCTCGCCCTCTCCCTGCCTCACCCTCGCCCTCTTCCTCTCCTTATCTGACGCTCGCCCTTGCTCTCGCCCTCTCCCTGCCTCACTCTCGGCCTCTTCCTCTCCTTATCTGGTCCTCGCCCTCTCCCTGCCTCGTCCTTGCCCTCACCCTCTCCCTGCCTCACACTCGCCCTCTGCCTGCCTCGCCCTCTGCCTGCCTCGCCCTATGCCTGCTTCGCCCTCTACCTGCCTCGCCCTCTGCCTGCCTCGCCCTCGCCCTGCCTCGCCATCGTTCTCTCCCCGCATCGCCCTCACCCTCACCCTGCCTCTCCTTTGCCCTCTCCCTGCCCTGCCCTCACCCTCTCCCAGCCTCACCCTCACCCTCTCCCTGCCTCACCCTCGCCCTGCCTTTCCCTACCTCGCCCTCTACCTGCCTCGCACTTGCCCTCTCCCTGCCTTTCCCTGCCTCGCCCTCTACCTGCCTCGCACTTGCCCTCTCCCTGCCCGTCCTCGCCCTCTCCCTCTTCCTGCCTCGCCCTCGCCCTGCCTTGCCATCGTTCTCTCACCGCATCGCCCTCACCCTCACCCTGCCTCTCCTTCACCCTCTCCCTGCCTCGCCCTCACCCTCTCCCAGCCTCACCCTCACTCTCTCCCTGCCTCGCCCTCTCCCTGCCTCGCACTTGCCCTCTCCCTGCCCGTCCTCGCCCTCTCCCTCTTCCTGCCTCGCCCTCGCCCTGCCATCGTTCTCTCACCGCATCGCCCTCACCCTCACCCTACCTCTCCTTCACCCTCTCCCTGCCTCATCCTCGCTCTCTCCCTGCCTCACCCTCTCCCTGCCTCGCCCTTGCTCTCTCCCTCTCCCTGCCTTGCCCTCATCCTCTCCCTGCCTCGCCCACTCCCTGCCTCGCGCTCGCCCTCTCCCTGCCTCGCCCTCACCCTGTCTCACCCTCGCCCTGCCTTGCTCTCGCCCTCTCCCTGCCTCGCCCTCTCCCTGCCTTGCCCTCTCCCTGCCTCGCCCTCTCCCTGCCTCGCCCTCTCCCTGCCTCGCCCTCTGCCTGCCTCGCCCTCTGCCTGCCTCGCCCTCGCCCTGCCTCGCCATCGTTCTCTCCCCGCATCGCCCTCACCCTCACCCTGCCTCTCCTTTGCCCTCTCCCTGCCCTGCCCTCACCCTCTCCCAGCCTCACCCTCACCCTCTCCCTGCCTCACCCTCGCCCTGCCTTTCCCTACCTCGCCCTCTACCTGCCTCGCACTTGCCCTCTCCCTGCCTTTCCCTGCCTCGCCCTCTACCTGCCTCGCACTTGCCCTCTCCCTGCCCGTCCTCGCCCTCTCCCTCTTCCTGCCTCGCCCTCGCCCTGCCTTGCCATCGTTCTCTCACCGCATCGCCCTCACCCTCACCCTGCCTCTCCTTCACCCTCTCCCTGCCTCGCCCTCACCCTCTCCCAGCCTCACACTCACTCTCTCCCTGCCTCGCCCTCTCCCTGCCTCGCACTTGCCCTCTCCCTGCCCGTCCTCGCCCTCTCCCTCTTCCTGCCTCGCCCTCGCCCTGCCATCGTTCTCTCACCGCATCGCCCTCACCCTCACCCTGCCTCTCCTTCACCCTCTCCCTGCCTCATCCTCGCTCTCTCCCTGCCTCACCCTCTCCCTGCCTCGCCCTTGCTCTCTCCCTCTCCCTGCCTCGCCCTCTCCCTGCCTCGCGCTCGCCCTCTCCCTGCCTCGCCCTCACCCTGTCTCACCCTCGCCCTGCCTTGCTCTCGCCCTCTCACTGCCTCGTCCTCTCCCTGCCTCGCCCTCTGCCTGCCTCGCCCTCTGCCTGCCTCGCCCTCTGCCTGCCTCGCCCTCTGCCTGCCTCGCCCTCGCCCTGCCTCGCCATCGTTCTCTCCCCGCATCGCCCTCACCCTCACCCTGCCTCTCCTTTGCCCTCTCCCTGCCCTGCCCTCACCCTCTCCCTGCCTCACCCTCGCCCTGCCTTTCCCTACCTCGCCCTCTACCTGCCTCGCACTTGCCCTCTCCCTGCCTTTCCCTGCCTCGCCCTCTACCTGCCTCGCACTTGCCCTCTCCCTGCCCGTCCTCGCCCTCTCCCTCTTCCTGCCTCGCCCTCGCCCTGCCTTGCCATCGTTCTCTCACCGCATCGCCCTCACCCTCACCCTGCCTCTCCTTCACCCTCTCCCTGCCTCGCCCTCACCCTCTCCCAGCCTCACCCTCACTCTCTCCCTGCCTCGCCCTCTCCCTGCCTCGCACTTGCCCTCTCCCTGCCCGTCCTCGCCCTCTCCCTCTTCCTGCCTCGCCCTCGCCCTGCCATCGTTCTCTCACCGCATCGCCCTCACCCTCACCCTGCCTCTCCTTCACCCTCTCCCTGCCTCGCCCTCACCCTCTCCCAGCCTCACCCTCTCCCTGCCTCGCCATCGTTCTCTCACCGCATCGCCCTCACCCTCACACTGCCTCGCCCTTGCTCTCTCCCTGCCTCACCCTCTCCCTGCCTCATCCTCGCTCTCTCCCTGCCTCACCCTCTCCCTGCCTCGCCCTTGCTCTCTCCCTCTCCCTGCCTTGCCCTCATCCTCTCCCTGCCTCGCCCTCTCCCTGCCTCGCGCTCGCCCTCTCCCTGCCTCGCCCTCACCCTGTCTCACCCTCGCCCTGCCTTGCTCTCGCCCTCTCCCTGCCTCGTCCTCTCCCTGCCTCACCTTTGCCCTCTCCCCGCCTCGCACTTGCCCTCTCCCTGCCCATCCTCGCCCTCTCCCTCTTCCTGCCTCGCCCTCGCCCTGCCTCGCCATCGTTCTCTCCCCGCATCGCCCTCACCCTCACCCTGCCTCTCCTTCACCCTCTCCCTGCCTCGCCCTCACCCTCTCCCAGCCTTGCCCTTGCTCTCTCCCTCTCCCTGCCTCGCCCTCTCCCTCCCTCGCCCTCGCCCTCTCCCTGCCTCGCCCTCGCCCTCGCCCTCTCCCTGCCTCGCCATCGTTCTCTCCCCGTATCACCCTCACCCTCACCCTGCCTCTCCTTCGCCCTCTCCCGGCCTCGCCCTCGCTGTCTCCCTGCCTCGCCCTCTCCCTGCCTCACCCTCACCCTTGCCCTCTCCCTACCATGCTCTCGCCCTCTGCCTCAACCTCGCCCTCTCCCTGCCTCAACCTCTCCCTCTCCCAGCCTCGACCTCGCCCGCTCCCTACCTCTTCCTCACGTTCTCCCTACCTCACCCTCTCCCTGCCTCACCCTCTCCCTGCCACATCCTCGCCCTCTCCCTGCCTCGCCCTGCTTCGCCCTCGCCCTCTCCCTGCCTCGCCCTGATTCGCCCTCGCTCTCTCCCTGCCTCATCCTGTCCCTGCCTCACCCTCTCCCTCTCACTGCCTCACCCTCTCCCTGCCTCACCCTCGCCCTCTCCCGCTCGCTGCCTCACCCTCACCCTCGCCCTCTCCCTGCATCAACCTCTCCCTCTCCCTGCCTCACCCTCTCCCTGCCACATCCTCGCCCTCTCCCTGCCTCGCCCTGCTTCGCCCTCGCCCTCTCCCTGCCTCGCCCTGATTCGCCCTCGCTCTCTCCCTGCCTCATCCTGTCCCTGCCTCACCCTCTCCCTCTCACTGCCTCACCCTCTCCCTGCCTCACCCTCGCCCTCTCCCGCTCGCTGCCTCACCCTCACCCTCGCCCTCTCCCTGCATCAACCTCTCCCTCTCCCTGCCTCACCCTCTCCCTGCCTCATCCTCGCTCTCTCCCTGCCTCATCCTGTCCCTCCCTCACCCTATCCCTCTCCCTGCCTCACCCTCTTCCTGCCTCGTCCTCGCCCTCTTCCTGCCTTGTCCTCACCCTCTCCCAGCCTCACCCTCACCCTCTCCCTGCCTCGCCATCGTTCTCTCCCCGCATCGCCCTCACCCTCACACTGCCTCGCCCTTGCTCTCTCCCTCTCCCTGCCTTGCCCTCATCCTCTCCCTGCCTCGCCCTCTCCCTGCCTCGCGCTCGCCCTCTCCCTGCCTCGCCCTGATTCACCCTCGCTCTCTCCCTGCCTCATCCTGTCCCTGCCTCACCCTCTCCCTCTCACTGCCTCACCCTCTCCCTGCCTCACCCTCGCCCTCTCCCGCTCCCTGCCTCACCCTCACCCTCGCCCTCTCCCTGCATCAACCTCTCCCTCTCCCTGCCTCGCCCTCTCCCTGCCTCATCCTCGCTCTCTCCCTGCCTCATCCTGTCCCTGCCTCACCCTATCCCTCTCCCTGCCTCACCCTCGCCATGCCTCACCCTCTTCCTGCCTCGTCCTCGCCCTCTTCCTGCCTTGTCCTCACCCTCTCCCAGCCTCACCCTCCCCCTCTCCCTGCCTCGCCATCGTTCTCTCCCCGCATCGCCCTCACCCTCACACTGCCTCGCCCTTGCTCTCTCCCTCTCCCTGCCTTGCCCTCACTCTCGCCCAGCCTCACCCTCGCCCTCTCCCTGCCTCCCCTCGCCCTCTTCCTCTCCTTATCTGACCCTCGCCCTTGCTCTTGCCCTCTCCCTGCCTCACCCTCGGCCTCTTCCTCTCCTTATCTGGTCCTCGCCCTCTCCCTGCCTCGTCCTTGCCCTCACCCTCTCCCTGCCTCACACTCGCCCTCTGCCTGCCTCGCCCTCTGCCTGCCTCGCCCTCTGCCTGCCTTGCCCTCGCCCTGCCTCGCCATCGTTCTCTCCCCGCATCGCCCTCACCCTCACCCTGCCTCTCCTTTGCCCTCTCCCTGCCCTGCCCTCACCCTCTCCCAGCCTCACCCTCACCCTCTCCCTGCCTCACCCTCGCCCTGCCTTGCTCTCGCCCTCTCCCTGCCTCGTCCTCGCCCTCTCCCTCTTCCTGCCTCGCCCTCGCCCTGCCTCGCCATCGTTCTCTCCCCGCATCGCCCTCACCCTCACCCTGCCTCTCCTTCACCCTCTCCCTGCCTCGCCCTCACCCTCTCCCAGCCTTGCCCTTGCTCTCTCCCTCTTCCTGCCTCGCCCTCTTCCTGCCTCGCCCTCGCCCTCTCCCTGCCTCGCCCTCGCCCTCTCCCTGCCTCGCCATCGTTCTCTCCCCGTATCGCCCTCACCCTCACCCTGCCTCTCCTTCGCCCTCTCCCGGCCTCACCCTCGCCCTTTCCCTGCCTCGCACTCGCCCCTCCTTGCCCTCACCATTCCCTCGCCTTTGCCCTCTCCCCACATCGCCCGTGCCCTGCCTCGCCCTCAGCCTACCTCACCCTTGCCCTACATCGCCCATGCCTGCCCTCACCTTCACACTGACTCACACTCACCCAACCTTGCCCTCACCCTCGCTGTGCCTCGCCCTTGCCCTCACCCTTGCCCTCTCCCTGCCTCGCCTTCGCCCTGCCTCATCCTCTCCCTCCCCCTGCCTCGCCCTCTCCCTGATTAGCCCTCGCTCTCTCCCTGCCTCGTCCTGTCCCTGCATCACCCTCGCCCTGCCTCGCCCTCCCTCGTCTTCTCCCTGCCTCGCCCTCGCCTTCTCCCTGCCTCTCCCTGCCTCACCCTCGCCCTCTCCCTACCATGCTCTCGCCCTCCCCCTGCATCAACCTCACCCTCTCCCTGCCTCTCCCTCGACCTCTCTCTACCTCTTCCTCACCTTCTCCCTGCCTCACCCTCACCCTCTCCCTGCCTCACCCTCGCCCGCTCCCGGCCTCACCCTCACCCTTTCCCTGCCTCACCCTTTCCCTGCCTCTCCCTGCCTCGCCCTCGCCCCTCCTTGCCCTCACCATTCCCCCGCCTTTGCCGGTCCCCACATCGCCTTCGCCCTGCCTCATCTTCACCCTCTGCCTGCCTCACCCTCTCCCTGATTAGCCCTCGCTATCTCCCTGCCTCGTCCTGTCCCTGCATCACCCTCGCCCTGCCTCGCCCTCCCTCGTCTTCTCCCTGCCTCGCCCTCGCTTTCTCCCTGCCTCTCCCTCTCCCTGATTAGCCCTCGCTCTCTCCCTGCCTCGTCCTGTCCCTGCATCACCCTCGCACTGCCTCGCACTCACCCTCTCCCTGCCTCGCCCTCTCCCTGCCTCTCCCTCTCCCTGATTAGCCCTCGATTTCTCCCTGCCTCTCCCTCTCCCTGATTAGCCCTCGCTCTCTCCCTGCCTTGTCCTGTCCCTGCATCACCCTCTCCCTGCCTCGCACTCACCCTCTCCCTGCCTCTCCCTCGCCCTGCCTCGCACTCACCCTCTCCCTGCCTCGCCTTCACCCTCTCACTGATTCGCCCTCGCTCTCTCCCTGCCTCGTCCTGTCCCTGCCTCACCCTCTCCCTCTCACTGCCTCACCCTCTCCCTCTCACTGCCTCGCCCTCTCCCTGCCTCGCCATCGTTCTCTCCCCGCATCGCCCTCACCCTCACCCTGCCTCTCCTTCGCCCTCACCCTGCCTCGCCCTTGCTCTCTTCCTCTCCCTGCCTCACACTCGCCCTCTCCCTGCCTCTCCCCCTCCCTGCCTCACCCTCGCCCTCTTCCTCTCCTTATCTGTCCCTCGCCCTCTCCCTGCCTCGCCCTTGCCCTCACCCTCTCCCTGCCTCACACTCGCCCTCTCCCTGCCTCTCCCCCTCCCTGCCTCACCCTCACCCTCTCCCTACCACGCTCTCGCCCTCTCCCTGCCTCAACCTCACCCTCACCCTGCCTCTCCCTCGACATCTCCCTACATCTTCCTCACCTTCTCCCTGCCTCACCCTCGCCCTTTCCCTGCCTCGCCCTTTCACTGCCTCTCCCTGCCTCACCCTCGCCCCTCCTTGCCCTCACCATTCCCCCGCCTTCGCCCTCTCCCCACACCGCCCGTGCCCTGACTCGCCCTCGGCCTACCTCGCCCTTTCCTGCCCTCGCCTTCACCCTGACTCACCCTCGCCTGCCCTCACCCTCACCCTCGCTGTGCCTCGCCTTCACCCTCACCCTCGCTGTGCCTTACCCTTGCCCTCTCCCTGCCTCGCCCTCTCCCTGCCACATCCTCGCCCTCTCCCTGCCTCGCCCTGCTTCGCCCTCGCCCTCTCCCTGCCTCGCCCTGATTCGCCCTCGCTCTCTCCCTGCCTCATCCTGTCCCTGCCTCACCCTCTCCCTCTCACTGCCTCACCCTCTCCCTGCCTCACCTCGCCCTCTCCCGCTCCCTGCCTCACCCTCACCCTCGCCCTCTCCCTGCATCAACCTCTCCCTCTCCCTGCCTCGCCCTCTCCCTGCCTCATCCTCGCTCTCTCCCTGCCTCATCCTGTCCCTGCCTCACCCTATCCCTCTCCCTGCCTCGCCCTCGCCCTGCCTCACCCTCGCCCTGCCTCACCCTCTTCCTTCCTCGTCCTCGCCCTCTTCCTGCCTTGTCCTCACCCTCTCCCAGCCTCACCCTCACCCTCTCCCTGCCTCGCCATCATTCTCTCCCCGCATCGCCCTCACCCTCACACTGCCTCGCCCTTGCTCTCTCCCTCTCCCTGCCTTGCCCTCACTCTCGCCCAGCCTCACCCTCGCCCTCTCCCTGCCTCACCCTCGCCCTCTTCCTCTCCTTATCTGACCCTCGCCCTTGCTCTTGCCCTCTCCCTGCCTCACTCTCGGCCTCTTCCTCTCCTTATCTGGTCCTCGCCCTCTCCCTGCCTCGTCCTTGCCCTCACCCTCTCCCTGACTCACACTCGCCCTCTGCCTGCCTCGCCCTCTGCCTGCCTCGCCCTCTGCCTGCCTCGCCCTCTGCCTGCCTCGCCCTCGCCCTGCCTCGCCATCGTTCTCTCCCCGCATCGCCCTCACCCTCACCCTGCCTCTCCTTTGCCCTCTCCCTGCCCTGCCCTCACCCTCTCCCAGCCTCACCCTCACCCTCTCCCTGCCTCACCCTCGCCCTGCCTTTCCCTACCTCGCCCTCTACCTGCCTCGCACTTGCCCTCTCCCTGCCTTTCCCTGCCTCGCCCTCTACCTGCCTCGCACTTGCCCTCTCCCTGCCCGTCCTCGCCCTCTCCCTCTTCCTGCCTCGCCCTCGCCCTGCCTTGCCATCGTTCTCTCACCGCATCGCCCTCACCCTCACCCTGCCTCTCCTTCACCCTCTCCCTGCCTCGCCCTCACCCTCTCCCAGCCTCACCCTCACTCTCTCCCTGCCTCGCCCTCTCCCTGCCCGTCCTCGCCCTCTCCCTCTTCCTGCCTCGCCCTCGCCCTGCCATCGTTCTCTCACCGCATCGCCCTCACCCTCACCCTGCCTCTCCTTCACCCTCTCCCTGCCTCATCCTCGCTCTCTCCCTGCCTCACCCTCTCCCTGCCTCGCCCTTGCTCTCTCCCTCTCCCTGCCTTGCCCTCATCCTCTCCCTGCCTCGCCCTCTCCCTGCCTCGCGCTCGCCCTCTCCCTGCCTCGCCCTCACCCTGTCTCACCCTCGCCCTGCCTTGCTCTCGCCCTCTCCCTGCCTCGTCCTCTCCCTGCCTCACCTTTGCCCTCTCCCCGCCTCGCACTTGCCCTCTCCCTGCCCATCCTCGCCCTCTCCCTCTTCCTGCCTCGCCCTCGCCCTGCCTCGCCATCGTTCTCTCCCCGCATCGCCCTCACCCTCACCCTGCCTCTCCTTCACCCTCTCCCTGCCTCGCCCTCACCCTCTCCCAGCCTTGCCCTTGCTCTCTCCCTCTCCCTGCCTCGCCCTCTCCCTCCCTCGCCCTCGCCCTCTCCCTGCCTCGCCCTCGCCCTCGCCCTCTCCCTGCCTCGCCATCGTTCTCTCCCGGCCTCAACCTCGCTGTCTCCCTGCCTCGCCCTCTCCCTGCCTCGCCCTCACCCTTGCCCTCTCCCTACCATGCTCTCGCCCTCTGCCTCAACCTCGCCCTCTCCCTGCCTCAACCTCTCCCTCTCCCAGCCTCGACCTCGCCCGCTCCCTACCTCTTCCTCGCGTTCTCCCTACCTCACCCTCTCCCTGCCTCACCCTCTCCCGATCCCCGCCTCGCCTTCACCGACTCCCTGCCTCGCCCTCTCCCTGCCTCGCCCTTGCTCTCTCCCTCTCCCTGCCTTGCCCTCACTCTCGCCCAGCCTCACCCTCGCCCTCTCCCTGCCTCACCCTCGCCCTCTTCCTCTCCTTATCTGACCCTCGCCCTTGCTCTTGCCCTCTCCCTCCCTCACCCTCGGCCTCTTCCTCTCCTTATCTGGTCCTCGCCCTCTCCCTGCCTCGTCCTTGCCCTCACCCTCTCCCTGCCTCACACTCGCCCTCTGCCTGCCTCGCCCTCTGCCTGCCTCGCCCTCTGCCTGCCTCGCCCTCGCCCTGCCTCGCCATCGTTCTCTCCCCGCATCGCCCTCACCCTCACCCTGCCTCTCCTTTGCCCTCTCCCTGCCCTGCACTCACCCTCTCCCAGCCTCACCCTCACCCTCTCCCTGCCTCACCCTCGCCCTGCCTTTCCCTACCTCGCCCTCTACCTGCCTCGCACTTGCCCTCTCCCTGCCTTTCCCTGCCTCGCCCTCTACCTGCCTCGCACTTGCCCTCTCCCTGCCCGTCCTCGCCCTCTCCCTCTTCCTGCCTCGCCCTCGCCCTGCCTTGCCATCGTTCTCTCACCGCATCGTCCTCACCCTCACCCTGCCTCTCCTTCACCCTCTCCCTGCCTCGCCCTCACCCTCTCCCAGCCTCACCCTCACTCTCTCCCTGCCTCGCCCTCTCCCTGCCTCGCACTTGCCCTCTCCCTGCCCGTCCTCGCCCTCTCCCTCTTCCTGCCTCGCCCTCCCCCTGCCATCGTTCTCTCACCGCATCGCCCTCACCCTCACCCTGCCTCTCCTTCACCCTCTCCCTGCCTCATCCTCGCTCTCTCCCTGCCTCACCCTCTCCCTGCCTCGCCCTTGCTCTCTCCCTCTCCCTGCCTTGCCCTCTCCCTGCCTCGCACTCGCCCTCTCCCTGCCTCGCCCTCACCCGGTCTCACCCTCGCCCTGCCTCTCCTTCACCCTCTCCCTGCCTCGCCCTCACCCTCTCCCAGCCTTGCCCTTGCTCTCTCCCTCTCCCTGCCTCGCCCTCTCCCTCCCTCGCCCTCGCCCTCTCCCTGCCTCACCCTCGCCCTCGCCCTCTCCCTGCCTCGCCATCGTTCTCTCCCCGTATCGCCCTCACCCTCACCCTGCCTCTCCTTCGCCCTCTCCCGGCCTCGCCCTCGCTGTCTCCCTGCCTCGCCCTCTCCCTGCCTCGCCCTCACCCTTGCCCTCTCCCTACCATGCTCTCGCCCTCTGCCTCAACCTCTCCCTCTCCCTGCCTCAACCTCTCCCTCTCCCAGCCTCGACCTCGCCCGCTCCCTACCTCTTCCTCGCGTTCTCCCTACCTCACCCTCTCCCTGCCTCACCCTCTCCCGCTCCCCGCCTCGCCTTCACCGACTCCCTGCCTCGCCCTCTCCCTGCCTCGACCTCGCCTTCTCCCTGCCTCTCCCTACCTCTCCCTCACCCTCGCCCGCTCCCTGCCTCGCCCTCTCCCTGCCTCGCACTTGCCCTCTCCCTGCCTCATCCTCGCCCTCTCCCTGCCCATCCTCGCCCTCTTCCTGCATCGCCCTCACCCTCACCCTGCCTCTCCTTCGCCCTCTCCCAGCATCACCCTCGCCCTCTCCCAGCATCACCCTCGCCCTCTTCCTCTCCTTATCTGTCCCTCGCCCTCTCCCTGCCTCGCCCTTGCCCTCACCCTCTCCCTGCCTCACACTCGCCCTCTCCCTGCCTCTCCCCCTCCCTGCCTCACCCTCGCCCTCTCCCTACCACACTCTCGCCCTCTCCCTGCCTCAACCTCACCCTGCCTCTCCCTCGACCTCTCCCTACCTCTTCCTCACCTTCTCCCTGCCTCACCCTCACCCTCTCCCTGCCTCGCCCTTTCACTGCCTCTCCCTGCCTCACCCTCGCCCTCGCCCCTCCTTGCCCTCACCATTCCCCGCCTTCGCCCTCTCCCCACATCGCCCGTGCCCTGACTCGCCCTCGGCCTACCTCGCCCTTTCCTGCCCTCGCCTTCACCCTGACTCGCCCTCGCCCGCCCTCACCCTCAGCCTCGCTGTGCCTCGCCTTCACCCTCACCCTTGCTGTGCCTCGCCTTTGCCCTCTCCCTGCCTCGCCCTCTCCCTGCCACATCCTCGCCCTCTCCCTGCCTCGCCCTCACCCTGCCTCTCCTTCACCCTCTCCCTGCCACATCCTCGCCCTCTCCCTGCCTCGCCCCTCTCCCTACCTCGCCCTGATTCGCCCTCGCTCTCTCCCTGCCTCATCCTGTCCCTGCCTCACCCTCTCCCTCTCACTGCCTCGCCCCTCTCCCTGCCTCACCCTCACCCTCGCCCTCTCCCTGCATCAACCTCTCCCTCTCCCTGCCTCGCCCCTCTCCCCTGCCTCATCCTCGCCCTCTCCCTGCCTCGCCCTGATTTGCCCTCGCTCTCTCCCTGCCTCATCCTGTCCCTGCCTCAACCTCTCCCTCTCCCTGCCTCGCCCTCTCCCTGCCTCGTCCTCGCCCTCTTCCTGCCTTGTCCTCGCCCTCTCCCTGCCTCGCCATCGTTCTCCTCCCCGCATAGCCCTCGCCCTGCCTCGCCCTTGCTCTCTCCCTCTCCCTGCCTTGCCCTCACTCTCGCCCAGCCTCACCCTCGCCCTCTCCCTGCCTCACCCTCGCCCTCTTCCTCTCCTTATCTGACCCTCGCCCTTGCTCTCGCCCTCTCCCTGCCTCACCCTCGGCCTCTTCCTCTCCTTATCTGTCCCTCGCCCTCTCCCTGCCTCGCCCTCGCCCTCACCCTCTCCCTGCCTCACACTCGCCCTCTGCCTGCCTCGCCCCTCGCCCTGCCTCGCCATCGGTCTCTCCCCGCATCGCCCTCACCCACACCCTGCCTCTCCTTCACCCTCTCCCTGCCTCATCCTCGCTCTCTCCCTGCCTCGCCCTCTCCCTGCCTCGCCCTTGCTCTCTCCCTCTCCCTGCCTTGCCCTCACCCTCTCCCTGCCTCACACTCGCCCTCTGCCTGCCTTGCCCTCTGCCTGCCTCGCCCTCTGCCTGCCTCGCCCTCTGCCTGCCTCGCCCTCTGCCTGGCTCGCCCTCGCCCCTGCCTCGCCATCGTTCTCTCCCCCGCATCGCCCTCACCCTCACCCTGCCTCTCCTTTGCCCTCTCCCTGCCCTGCCCTCACCCTCTCCCAGCCTCACCCTCACCCTCTCCCTGCCTCACCCTCGCCCTGCCTTTCCCTACCTCGCCCTCTACCTGCCTCGCACTTGCCCTCTCCCTGCCTTTCCCTGCCTCGCCCTCTACCTGCCTCGCACTTGCCCTCTCCCTGCCCGTCCTCGCCCTCTCCCTCTTCCTGCCTCGCCCTCCGCCCTGCCTTGCCATCGTTCTCTCACCGCATCGCCCTCACCCTCACCCTGCCTCTCCTTCACCCTCTCCCTGCCTCGCCCTCACCCTCTCCCAGCCTCACCCTCACTCTCTCCCTGCCTCACCCTCTCCCTGCCTCGCACTTGCCCTCTCCCTGCCCGTCCTCGCCCTCTCCCTCTTCCTGCCTCGCCCTCGCCCTGCCATCGTTCTCTCACCGCATCGCCCTCACCCTCACCCTGCCTCTCCTTCACCCTCTCCCTGCCTCATCCTCGCTCTCTCCCTGCCTCACCCTCTCCCTGCCTCGCCCTTGCTCTCTCCCTCTCCCTGCCTTGCCCTCATCCTCTCCCTGCCTCGCCCTCTCCCTGCCTCGCGCTCGCCCTCTCCCTGCCTCGCGCTCGCCCTCTCCCTGCCTCGCCCTCTCCCTGTCTCACCCTCGCCCTGCCTTGCTCTCGCCCTCTCCCTGCCTCGTCCTCTCCCTGCCTCGCCCTCTCCCTGCCTCGCCCTCTGCCTGCCTCGCCCTCTGCCTGCCTCGCCCTCTGCCTGCCTCGCCCTCTGCCTGCCTCGCCCTCACCCTGCCTCGCCATCGTTCTCTCCCCGCATCGCCCTCACCCTCACCCTGCCTCTCCTTTGCCCTCTCCCTGCCCTGCCCTCACCCTCTCCCAGCCTCACCCTCACCCTCTCCCTGCCTCACCCTCACCCTGCCTTTCCCTACCTCGCCCTCTACCTGCCTCGCA
>JANJGN010004625.1:0-31563 GCA_026770705.1 Isurus oxyrinchus
ACCCTCCGATAGTGCGGCACTCCCTAGGCGCTGATCCTCCGACAGTGCGGCGCTCCCTCAGCACTGACCCTCCGACATTGCGGTGCTCCCTCAGCACTGACCCTCCGACAGTGCGGCGCTCCCTCAGTACTGACCCTCTGAAAGTGCGGACTCCCTCCCTCAGTGCTGAACCTCCGACAGTGCGGCGCTCCCTCAGCACTGACCTCCAAAGGTGTGGAGCTCCCTCAGCACTGACCCTCCGAAAGTGCGGCACTCCCTCAGTACTGACCCTCCGACAGTGCGGCGCTCCCTCAGCACTGACCTTCCGACAGTGCCGCTGTCCCTCGGCACTGACCCTCCGACAGTGCGGCACTCCCTCAGCACTGACCATCCAACAGTGCGGCGCTCCGTCAGCAGTGACCCTCCGACAGTGCGGCGCTCCCTCAGCACTGACCCTCCGACAGTGACCCGCTCCCTCAGCACTGACCCTCCAACAGTGCAGCGCTCACTCAGCACTGACCCTCCGACAGTGCGGCTCTCCCTCAGCACTGACCCTCCGACAGTCCGCCGCTCTCTCACTGACCCTCCGAGAGTGCGGCGCTCCCTCAGCACTGACACTCCGACAGTGCGGCTCTCCCTCAGCACTGACCCTCCGACAGTGCGGCGCTCCCTCAGCACTGACCCTCCCACAGTGCGGTGCTCCCTCAGCACTGACCCTCCACAGTGCGGCGCTCCCTCAGCACTGACCCTCCGACAGTGCGGCGCTCCCTTCAGCACTGACCCTCCGACATTGCGGCGCTTCCCTCAGCACTGACCCTCCGATAGTGTGCCGATCCCTCAGCACTGACCCTCCCACAGTGCGGTGCACCCTCAGCACTGACCCGCCGACAGTGCGGGCGCTCCCTCAGCGCTGACCCTCCCACAGTGCAGCTCTCCTCAGTACTGACCCTCCGGACAGTGCGGCGCACCCTCAGCACTGACCCTCCCACAGTGCGGCGCTCCCTCAGCACTGACCCTCCCACAGTGCGGCGCTCCCTCAGCACTGACCCTCCCACAGTGCGGCGCTCCCTCAGCCCTGACCCTCCGACAGTGCGGCGCTCCCTCAGCACTGACCCTCCCACAGTGCGGCGCTCCCTCAGCCCCTGACCCCTCCACAGTGCGGCACTCCCTCAGCACTGACCCTCCCACAGTGCGACACTCCTCAGCACTGACCCTCCGACAGTGCAGCGCTCCCTCAGCACTGACCATCCCACAATGCGGCGCTCCCTCAGCACTGACCATCTGTCAGTGCGGCGCACCCTCAGCACTGACCCTCCGACAGTGCGGCGCTCCCCTCAGCGCTGACCCTCCGACAGTGCGGCACTCCCTCAGCACTGACCCTCTGACAGTTGCGGCGCACCCTCAGCACTGACCCTCCGACAATGTCGGCGCACCCTCAGCACTGACCCTCCGACAGTGCGGCGCACCCTCAGCACTGACCCTCCGACAGTGCGGCGCTCCCTCAGCACTGACCCTCCCACGGTGCGGCACTCCCACAGCACTGACCCTCCCACAGTGCGGCGTTCCATCAGACTGACCCTCCCACAGTGTGGCGCTCCCTCAGCACTGACCCTCCGACAGTGCGGCGCTCCCACAGCACTGACCCTCCCACAGTGCGGCGTTCCATCAGCACTGAACCTCCCACAGTGCGGCGCTCCCTCAGCACTGACCCTCCGACAGTGCTCCGCTCCCTCAGAACTGACTCTCCCTCAGTGCGCTCTCCGTCAGCACTGACCCTCCGACAGTGCGGCGCTCCCTCAGCACTCACACTCCGACAGTGCGGCGCTCCCTCAGCACTCACACTCCGACAGTGCGGCACTCCCTCAGCACTGACCCTCCGACAGTGCGGCTCTCCCTCAGCACTGACCCTCCGACAGTCCGCCGCTCTCTCACTGACCCTCCGAGAGTGCGGCGCTCCTCAGCACTGACACTCCGACAGTGCGGCTCTCCCTCAGCACTGACCCTCCGACAGTGCGGCGCTCCCTCAGCACTGACCCTCCCACAGTGCGGTGCTCCCTCAGCACTGACCCTCCCACAGTGCGGCGCTCCCTCAGCACTGACCCTCCGACAGTGCGGCGCTCCCTTCAGCACTGACCCTCCGACATTGCGGCGCTTCCTCAGCACTGACCCTCCGATAGTGTGCCGATCCCTCAGCACTGACCCTCCCACAGTGCGGGCACCCTCAGCACTGACCCGCCGACAGTGCGGCGCTCCCTCAGCGCTGACCCTCCCACAGTGCAGCTCTCCCTCAGTACTGACCCTCCGACAGTGCGGCGCACCCTCAGCACTGACCCTCCACAGTGCGGCGCTCCCTCAGCACAGACCCTCCCACAGTGCGGCGCTCCCTCAGCACTGACCCTCCCACAGTGCGGCGCTCCCTCAGACCCTGACCCTCCGACAGTGCGGCGCTACCCTCAGCACTGACACTCCCACAGTGCGGCGCTCCCTCAGCCCTGACCCTCCCACAGTGCGGCACTCCCTCAGCACTGACCCTCCCACAGTGCGACACTCCCTCAGCACTGACCCTCCGACAGTGCAGCGCTCCTCAGCACTGACCATCCCACAATGCGGCGCTCCCTCAGCACTGACCATCTGTCAGTGCGGCGCACCCTCAGCACTGACCCTCCGACAGTGCGGCGCTCCCTCAGCGCTGACCCTCCGACAGTGCGGCACTCCCTCAGCACTGACCCTCTGACAGTGCGGCGCCCCTCAGCACTGACCTACGACAATGCGGCGCACCCTCAGCACTGACCCTCCGACAGTGCGGCGCAACCCTCAGCACTGACCCTCCGACAGTGCGGCGCTCCCTCAGCACTGACCCTCCCACGGTGCGGCACTCCCACAGCACTGACCCTCCCACAGTGCGGCGTTCCATCAGACTGACCCTCCCACAGTGTGGCGCTCCCTCAGCACTGACCCTCCGACAGTGCGGCGCTCCACAGCACTGACCCTCCCACAGTGCGGCGTTCCATCAGCACTGAACCTCCCACAGTGCGGCGCTCCCTCAGCACTGACCCTCCGACAGTGCTCCGCTCCCTCAGAAACAGACTCTCCCTCAGTGCGGCTCTCCGTCAGCACTGACCCTCCGACAGTGCGGCGCTCCCTCAGCACTCACACTCCGACAGTGCGGCGCTCCCTCAGCACTCACACTCCGACAGTGCGGCACTCCCTCACCACTGACCTTCCGACAGTGCTGGCGCTCCCTCAGCATGAACCTCCCACAGTGCCGCTGTCCCTCGGCACTGACCCTCCGACAATGCGGTACTCCCTCAGCACTCACCCTCCGACAGAGCAGCGCTCCTCAGCACTGACCCTCCGACAGTTGCCGCTAACTCACCCTTCGACAGTGCGGCGCTCCCTCAGCACTAACCCTCCGACAGTGACCCGCTCCCTCAGCACTGACCCTCCAACAGTGCGGCACTCCATCAGCACTGACCCCCCGACAGTGCGGCCTACCTCAGGACTGACCCTCCGATAGTGTGGCCCTCCCTCGTCACTGACCTTCCGACAGTGTGGCGCTCCCTCAGCACTGACCTTCCGACAGCGCGGCCCTCCCTCAGCACTGAACCTCCCACAGTGCGGCGCTCCCTCAGCACTGACCCTCCCACAGTGCGGCGCTCCCTCAGCGCTGACCCTCCCACAGTGTGGCGCTCCCTCAGCACTGTCCCTCCAACCAGTGCAGTGCTCCCTCAGCACTGACCCTCCGAAAGTGCGGCGCTCCCTCAGCACTGACCTTCCGACCGTACGGTGCTCCCTCAGCACTGACCCTCCGAAAGTGCGGCACTCCCTCAGCACTGACCCTCCGACTGTGCGGCGCTCCCTAAGCACTGACCCTCCGAAAGTGCCGCTCAACCTCAGCACTGACCCTCCGAAAGTGCCGCTCAACCTCAACACTGACCATCCAACAGTGCGGCGCTCCCTCAGCAGTGACACTCCGACCAGTGCGGCGCTCCGTCAGCACTGACCCTCCGACAGTGTGGCGCACCCTCAGCACTGACCCTCCGACAGTGCGGCGCTCCCTCAGCACTGACCCTCCGACAGTGCGGCGCACCCTCAGCACTGACCCTCCGACAGTGCGGTGCACCCTCAGCACTGACCTTCCGACAGTGCGGCGCTCCCTCAGCACTGACCCCTCCCACAGTGCGGCACTCCCTCAGCACTGAACCTCCCACAATGCGGCGCTCCCACAGCACTGACCCTCCGACAGTGCAGCCCTCCCTCAGCACTGACCCTCCGATAGTGCGGCGCTCCCTCAGCACTGAACCTCGGACAGTGCGGTGCTCCCTCAGCACTGACCCTCGCACAGTGCGGCGCTCCCTCGGCAATGACCCTCCGACAGTGCGGCGCAACCTCAGCACTGACCCTTCGACAGTGCGGCGCTCCCTCAGCACTGACCCTCTGACAGCACAGCACTCCCTCAGCGCTGACCCTCCGACAGTGTGGCGCTCCCTCAGCACTGACCCTCCCACAGTGCGGCGCTCCCTCAGCACTGACCCTCCGACAGTGCGGCGCTCCCTCAGCACTGACCCGCCAACAGTGCGGCGCTCCATCAGCACTGACCCTCCCACAGTGCGGCGCTCCCTCAGCACTGACCCTCCCAAAGTGCGGCGCTCCTCAGAACTAACCCTCCGACAAGGCGGCGTTCCCTCAGCACTGACCCTCCCACAGTGCGACGCTCCCTCAGAACTAATCCTCCGACAAGGCGGCGTTCCCTCAGCACTGACCCTCCCAAAGTGCAGCGCTCCCCTCAGAACTAACCCTCCGACAAGGCGGCGTTCCCTCAGCACTGACCCTCCCACAGTGCAGCGCTACCCTCAGCACTGACAATCCGACATGCCGCACTCCCTCGGCACTGACCCTCCAGCACTGCGGCGCTCCCTCAGCACTGACCCTCCGAAAGTGCCGCTCTCCCTCAGCACTGACCCTCCGACAGTGCGGCGCTCCCTCAGCACTGACCCTCCGACAGTGCGGCGCTCCCTCAGCACTGACCCTCCCACAGTGCCGCTCTCCCTCAGCACTGACCCTCCGACAGAGCGGCACTCCCTCAGCACTGATCCTCCGACTGTGTGGCCTCTCCCTCAGCACTGACCCTCCCACAGTGCGGGCGCTCCCTCAGCACTGACCCTCCGACAGTGCGGTGCTCCCTCAGCACTGACCCTCTGACAGTGCGGCGCTCTCTCAGCACTTACCCCTTCCGACTGTGCGGCACTCCCACGGCACTGACCCTCCGACAGTGCGGTGCTCCCTCAACACTGACCCTCGGTCAGAGCGCTCCCTCAGCACTGACCCTCCCACAGTGCGCCGCTCCCTCAGCACTGACCCTCCGACAGTGCGGCGATCGCTCAGCACTGACCCTCCCACAGTGCGGGCACTCCCTCAGCAGTGACCCTCCGACACTGCGGCGCTCCCTCAGCACTGACCCTCCGACAATGCGGCGCTCCTTCAGTGCTGACCCTCCGACAGTGCGGTACTTCCCTCAGCACTGACCCTCCGACAGTGCGGCGCTCCCTCAGCACTGACCATTCGGCAGTGCGGCGCTCCCTCAGCACTGACACTGTGACAGTGCGGCGCTCCCTCAGCACTGACCCTCCGACAGTGCGGCGCTCCCTCAGCACTGACCTTCTGACAATGCAGCGCTCCCTCAGCACTTACCCTCTCACAGTGCGGGCCGTCCCTCTACACTGACCCTCCGAAAGTGCGGCGCTCCCTCAGCACTGACTCTCCGACAGTGCGTTGCTCCCTGAGCACTGACCCTCCGACAGTGCGGCGCTCCATCAGTACTGACCATCCGTCAGTGCGGCGCTCCCTCAGCACTGACCCTCCCACAGTGCGGCTCTCCCTCAGCACTGACCCTCCGACAGCGCGGAGCTCCCTCAACACTGACCCTCCGACAGTACGGCGCTCCCTCAGCACTGACCCTCCGACAGTGCAGCGCTCCCTCAGCACTGACCCTCCCACAGTGCGGCGGTCCCTCAGCACTGACCCTCCGACAGTGCGGCGCTCCCTCAGCACTGACCCTTCCACAGTGCCGCTGTCCCTCAGCACTGACCCTCCGACAGTGCGGCGCTCCCTCAGCACTGACCCTCCGACAGTGCGGCGCTCCCTCAGCACTGACCCTCCGACAGTGCGGCGCTCCCTCAGTACTGACCCTCCAACAGTGCGGCGCTCCCTCAGCACTGACCCTCCCACAGTGCGGCGGTCCCTCAGCACTGACCCTCCGACAGTGCGGCGCTCCCTCAGCACTGATCCTTCCACAGTGCCGCTGTCCCTCAGCACTGACCCTCCGACAGTGCGGCGCTCCCTCGGCACTGACCATCCAACAGTGCGGCGCTCCCTCAGCACTGACCCTCCGACAGTGCGGCGCTCCCTCAGCACTGACCCTCACACAGTGCGGCGCTCCCTCAGCACTGACCCTCCGACAGTGCGGCGCTCCCTCAGCACTGACCCTCACACAGTGTGGCGGTCCCTCAGCACTGACCCTCCGACAGTGCGGCCCTCCCTCAGCACTGAACCTCCGGTAGTGCGGCGCTCCCTCAGCACTGACACTGCGACAGTGCGGCTCTCCCTCAGCACTGATCCACCCACAGTGCGGTGCTCCCTGAGCACTGACCCTCCGACAGGGCGGCGCTCCCTCAGCACTGACACTCCCACAGTGCGGCACTCCATCAGCACTGCCCCTCCGACATTCTGGCGCTCCCTCAGCGCTGACCATCCGACAGTGTGGCGCTCCGTCAGCACTGACTCTCTGACAGTGCGGCAGTCCCTCAGCCCTGACCCTCCGACAGTGCGGCACTCCCTCAGCACTGACCCTCCCACAGTGCGGCGCTCCCTCAGCACTGACCCTCCGACAGTGCAGCGCTCCCTCAGCACTGACCCTCCGAAACTCCGGCGCTCCCTCCCTCAGCACTGACCCTCCGACAGTGCGGCGCTCCCTCAGCACTGTCCCTCCGACAGTGCGGCGCTCCCTCAGCGCTGACCCTCCCACAGTGCGGCGCTCCCTCAGCACTGACCCTCCGACAGTGCGGCTCTCCCTCAGCACTGACCCTCTGACAGTGCGGCTCGCCCTCAGCACTGACCCTCCCACAGTGCGGCTCTCCCTCAGCACTGACCTTCCGACATTGCGGTGCTCCCTCAGCGCTGACCCTCTCTCAGTGCAGCGCACCCTCAGCGCTGACCCCCCCGACAGTGCGGCTCTCCCTCAGCGCCGACCCTCCGACAGTGCGGCACTCCCTCAGCGCTATTGCTCCCACAGTGTGGCGCTCCCTCATAACTGACCCTCCGACAGTACGGCTCTCCCTCAGTACTGACCCTCCGAAATTGCGGCGCTCCCTCAGCACTGACACTCCCACAGCGCGGCGCTCCCCCAGCACTGACCCTCCGACAGTGTGGCGCTCCCTCAGCACTGACCCGATGACCGTGCGGTGCTCCCTCAGCACTGACCCTCCGACAGTGCGACGCTCCCTCAGCACTGACCCTCCGACAGTGCAGCGCTCCCTCAGCACTGACCCTCCGACAGTGCGGCGCTCCCACAGCGCTGACCCTCCGACAGTGCGGCGCTCCCTCAGCACTGACCCTCCGACAGTGCGGCACTCCCTCAGCACTGACCCTCCGACAGTGCGGCGCTCCCCCAGCAGTGACCCTCCGACAGTGCGGCGCTCCCTCAGCACTGACCCTCCGACAGTGTGGCGCTCCCCCAGCATTGACCCTCCGACAGTGTGGCGCTCCCTCAGCACTGACCCGATGACCGTGCGGTGCTCCCTCAGCACTGACCCTCCGACAGTGCGACGCTCCCTCAGCACTGACCCTCCGACAGTGCGGCGCTCCCACAGCGCTGACCCTCCGACAGTGCGGCGCTCCCTCAGCGCTGACCCTCCGACAGTGCGGGTCTGCCTCAGCACTGACCCTCCGACATTGCGGCGCTCCCTCAGCACTGACCCTCCCACATTGCGGCGCTCCATCAGCGCTGACCCTCCCACAGTGCGGCGCTCCCCCAGCACTGACCCTCCGACAGTGCGACGCACCCTCAGCACTGACCCTCCGACAGTGCAGCGCTCCCTCAGCACTGACCCTCCGACAGTGCGGCGCTCCCACAGCGCTGACCCTCCGACAGTGTGGCGCTCCCTCAGCACTGACCCTCCCACAGTGCGGCACTCCCTCAGCACTGACCCTCCCACAGTGCGGCACTCCCTCAGCACTGACCCTCCGACTGTGCAGCGCTCCCTCAGCATTGACCCTCCGACAGTGTGGCGCTCCCTCAGCACTGACCCGATGACCGTGCGGTGCTCCCTCAGCACTGACCCTCCGACAGTGCGGCGCTCCCACAGCGCTGACCCTCCGACAGTGCGGCGCTCCCTCAGCACTGACCCTCCGACAGTGTGGTACTCCCTCAGCGCTGACCCTCCCACAGTGCGGCGCTCCCTCAGCGCTGATGCTCCCACTGTGCTGCACTCCCTCAGCACTGACCCTCCGACAGTGCGGCTCTCCCTCAGCACTGACCCTCCCACAGTGCGGCACTCCCTCAGCACTGACCCTCCGACAGTGCTGCGCTCCCTCAGCACTGACCATTCGGCAGTGCGGCGCTCCCTCAGCACTGACACTGTGACAGTGCGGCGCTCCCTCAGCACTGACCCTCCGACAGTGCGGCGCTCCCTCAGCACTGACCTTCTGACAATGCGGCGCTCCCTCAGCACTTACCCTCTCACAGTGCGGCCGTCCCTCTACACTGACCCTCCGACAGTGCGGCGCTCCCTCAGCACTGACTCTCCGACAGTGCGTTGCTCCCTGAGCACTGACCCTCCGACAGTGCGGCGCTCCATCAGTACTGACCATCCGTCAGTGCGGCGCTCCCTCAGCACTGACCCTCCGACAGCGCGGAGCTCCCTCAACACTGACCCTCCGACAGTACGGCGCTCGCTCAGCACTGACCCTCCGACAGTGCAGCGCTCCCTCAGCACTGACCCTCCCACAGTGCGGCGGTCCCTCAGCACTGACCCTCCGACAGTGCGGCGCTCCCTCAGCACTGACCCTTCCACAGTGCCGCTGTCCCTCAGCACTGACCCTCCGACAGTGCGGCGCTCCCTCAGCACTGACCCTCCGACAGTGCGGCGCTCCCTCAGCACTGACCCTCCGACAGTGCGGCGCTCCCTCAGCACTGACCCTCCGACAGTGCGGCGCTCCCTCAGCACTGACCCTCCAACAGTGCGGCGCTCCCTCAGCACTGACCCTCCCACAGTGCGGCGGTCCCTCAGCACTGACCCTCCGACAGTGCGGCGCTCCCTCAGCACTGATCCTTCCACAGTGCCGCTGTCCCTCAGCACTGACCCTCCGACAGTGCGGCGCTCCCTCGGCACTGACCATCCAACAGTGCGGCGCTCCCTCAGCACTGACCCTCCGACAGTGCGGCGCTTCCTCAGCACTGACCCTCCGACAGTGCGGCGCTCCCTCAGCACTGACCCTCCGACAGTGCGGCGCTTCCTCAGCACTGACCCTCACACAGTGTGGCGGTCCCTCAGCACTGACCCTCCGACAGTGCGGCCCTCCCTCAGCACTGAACCTCCGGTAGTGCGGCGCTCCCTCAGCACTGACACTGCGAAAGTGCGGCGCTCCCTCAGCACTGACTCTCCGACAGTGCGGCTCTCCCTCAGCACTGTCTCACCCACAGTGCGGTGCTCCCTGAGCACTGACCCTCCGACAGGGCGGCGCTCCCTCAGCACTAACCCTCCCACAGTGCGGCACTCCATCAGCACTGCCCCTCCGACATTCTGGCGCTCCCTCAGCGCTGACCATCCGACAGTGTGGCGCTCCGTCAGCACTGACTCTCTGACAGTGCGGCACTCCCTCAGCCCTGACCCTCCGACAGTGCGGCACTCCCTCAGCACTGACCCTCCCACAGTGCGGCGCTCCCTCAGCACTGACCCTCCGACAGTGCGGCGCTCCCTCAGCACTGACCCTCCGATAGTCCGGCGCTCCCTCCCTCAGCACTGACCCTCCGACAGTGCGGCGCTCCCTCAGCACTGACCCTCCGACAGTGCGGCGCTCCCTCAGCGCTGACCCTCCCACAGTGCGGCGCTCCCTCAGCGCTGACCCTCCCACAGTGCGGCTCTCCCTCAGCACTGACCCTCCGACATTGCGGTGCTCCCTCAGCGCTGACCCTCTCTCAGTGCGGCGCACCCTCAGCACTGACCCCCCGACAGTGCGGCTCTCCCTCAGCGCCGACACTCCGACAGTGCGGCACTCCCTCAGCGCTATTGCTCCCACAGTGTGGCGCTCCCTCATAACTGACCCTCCGACAGTGCGGCTCTCCCTCAGTACTGACCCTCCGAAATTGCGGCGCTCCCTCAGCACTGACCCTCCCACAGCGCGGCGCTCCCCCAGCAGTGACCCTCCGACAGTGCGGCGCTCCCTCAGCACTGACCCTCCGACAGTGTGGCGCTCCCCCAGCATTGTCCCTCCGACAGTGTGGCGCTCCCTCAGCACTGACCCGATGACCGTGCGGTGCTCCCTCAGCACTGACCCTCCGACAGTGCGACGCTCCCTCAGCACTGACCCTCCGACAGTGCGGCGCTCCCACAGCGCTGACCCTCCGACAGTGCGGCGCTCCCTCAGCGCTGACCCTCCGACAGTGCGGGTCTGCCTCAGCACTGACCCTCCGACATTGCGGCGCTCCCTCAGCACTGACCCTCCCACATTGCGGCGCTCCATCAGCGCTGACCCTCCCACAGTGCGGCGCTCCCCCAGCACTGACCCTCCGACAGTGCGACGCACCCTCAGCACTGACCCTCCGACAGTGCAGCGCTCCCTCAGCACTGACCCTCCGACAGTGCGGCGCTCCCACAGCGCTGACCCTCCGACAGTGTGGCGCTCCCTCAGCACTGACCCTCCCACAGTGCAGCACTCCCTCAGCACTGACCCTCCGACAGTGCGGCGCTCCCCCAGCACTGACCCTCCGACAGTGCGGCGCTCCCTCAGCACTGACCCTCCGACTGTGCGGCGCTCCCCCAGCATTGACCCTCCGACAGTGTGGCGCTCCCTCAGCACTGACCCGATGACCGTGCGGTGCTCCCTCAGCACTGACCCTCCGACAGAGCGACGCTCCCTCAGCACTGACCCTCCGACAGTGCGGCGCTCCCACAGCGCTGACCCTCCGACAGTGCGGCGCTCCCTCAGCACTGACCCTCCGACAGTGCAGCGCTCCCTCAGCGCTGATGCTCCCACTGTGCTGCACTCCCTCAGCACTGACCCTCCGACAGTGCGGCTCTCCCTCAGCACTGACCCTCCCACAGTGCGGCACTCCCTCAGCACTGACCCTCCGACAGTGCGGCTCTTCCTCAGCACTGACCCTCCGACATTGCGGCGCTCCCTCAGCACTGACCCTAGCACAGTGCGGCTCTCCCTCAGCACTGACCCTCCCACACTGCGGCGCTCCGTCAGCGCAGACCCTCCCACAGTGCGGCGCTCCCCCAGCACTGACCCTCCGACAGTGCGGCGCTCCCTCAGCACTGACCCTCTGACCGTGCGGCGCTCCCTCAGTACTGACCCTCCCACAGTGCGGCGCTCCCTCAGCACTGACCCTCCCACAGTGCGGCGCTCCCTCAGCGCTGATGCTCCCACAGTGCGGCGCTCCCTCAGCGCTGACCCTCCCACAGTGCGGCGCTCCCTCAGCACTGACCCTCCCACAGTGCGGCGCTCCCTCAGCGCTGACCCTCCCACAGTGCGGCGCTCCCTCAGCACTGACCCTCCGACAGTGCAGCGCTCCCTCAGCGCTGACCCTCCGACAGTGCGGTGCTCCCTCAGCACTGACCCTCCGACAGTGCGGCTCTCACTCAGCACTGACCCTCCGACAGTCCGGCACTCCCTCAGCACTGACCCTCCCACAGTGCGGCGCTCCCTCAGCACTGACCCTCCGACAGTGCGGCGCTCCCTCATAACTGACCCTCCGACAGTGCAGCTCTCCCTCAGCACTGACCCTTCGACATTGCGGCGCTCCCTCAGCACTGACCCTCCCACAGCGCGGCGCTCCCTCAGTACTGTCCCTACGACAGTGCGGCACTCCCTCAGCACTGACTCTCCGACAGTGCGGCGCTCCCTCAGCGCTGACCCTCCGACAGTGCGGCGCTCCCACAGCGCTGACCCTCCGACAGTGCGGCGCTCCCCCAGCACTGACCCACCGACAGTGTGGCGCTCCCTCAGCACTGACCCGATGACCGTGTGGTGCTCCCTCAGCACCGACCCTCCGACAGTGCGACGCTCCCTCAGCACTGACCCTCCGACAGTGCGGCGTTCCCTCAGCACTGACCCTCCGACAGTGCGGCACTCCCTCAGCACTGACCCTCCGACAGTGCGGCGCTCCCCCAGCACTGACCCTCCGACAGTGTGGCGCTCCCTCAGCACTGACCCTCCGACAGTGTGGCGCTCCCTCAGCACTGACCCTCTGACAGTGCAACACTCCCTCAGCACTGACCCTCCGACAGTGCGGCGCTCCCACAGCGCTGACTCTCCGACAGTGCGGCGCTCCCTCAGCAATGACCCTCCGACAGTGTGGTACTCCCTCAGCGCTGACCCTCCCACAGTGCGGCGGTCCCTCAGCGCTGATGCTCCCACTGTGCTGCACTCCCTCAGCACTGACCCTCCGACAGTGCAGCTCTCCCTCAGCACTGACCCTCCCACAGTGCGGCTCTCCCTCAGCACTGACCCTCCCACAGTGCGGCACTCCCTCAGCACTGACCCTCCGACACTGCGGCTCTCCCTCAGCACTAACCCTCCGACATTGCGGCGCTCCCTCAGCACTGATCCTCCCACAGTGCGTTGCTCGCTCAGCACTGACCCTCCCACAGTGCGGCTCTCCCTCAGCACTGACCCTCCCACAGTGCGGCGCTCCCCCAACACTGACCCTCCGACAGTGCGGCGCTCCCTCAGCACTGACCCTCTGACCGTGCGGCACTCCCTCAGAACTGACCCTCCGACAGTGCGGAGCTCCCTCAGCGCTGACCCTCCGACAGTGCGGCTCTCCCTCAGCACTGACCCTCCGACATTGCGGCGCTCCCTCAGCACTGACCCTCCCACATTGCGGCGCTCCGTCAGCGCTGACCCTCCCACAGTGCCGCACTCCCCCAGCACTGACCCTCCGACAGTGCGGCGCTCCCTCAGCACTGACCCTCTGACCGTGCGGCGCTCCCTCAGTACTGACCCTCCGACAGTGCGGCACTCCTTCAGCGCTGATGCTCCCACAGTGCGGCGCTTCCTCAGCACTGACCCTCCCACAGTGCGGCGCTCCCTCAGCACTGACCCTCCGACAGTGCGGCGCTCCCTCAGCGCTGATGCTCCCACAGTGCGGCGCTCCCTCAGCGCTGACCCTCCCACAGTGCGGCGCTCCCTCAGCACTGACCCTCCGACAGTGTGGTACTCCATCAGCGCTGACCCTCCGACAGTGCGGTGCTCCCTTAGCGCTGTCCCTCCCACAGTGCGGCGCTCCTTCAGCACTGACCCTCCGACAGTGCGGCGCTCCCTCAGCACCGACCCTCCGACAGTGCGGCGCTCCCTCAGCACTGACCCTCCGACATCCTGGCGCTCCCTCAGTGCTGACCCTCCGACAGTGCGGCGCTCCCTCAGCACTGACCCTCCCACAGTGCGGCGCTCCCTCAGCCCTGACCCTCCCACAGTGCGGCACTCCCTCAGCACTGACCCTCCCACAGTGCGACACTCCCTCAGCACTGACCCTCCGACAGTGCAGCGCTCCCTCAGCACTGACCATCCCACAATGCGGCGCTCCCTCAGCACTGACCATCTGTCAGTGCGGCGCACCCTCAGCACTGACCCTCCGACAGTGCGGCGCTCCCTCAGCGCTGACCCTCCGACAGTGCGGCACTCCCTCAGCACTGACCCTCTGACAGTGCGGCGCACCCTCAGCACTGACCCTCCGACAATGCGGCGCACCCTCAGCACTGACCCTCCGACAGTGCGGCGCACCCTCAGCACTGACCCTCCGACAGTGCGGCGCTCCCTCAGCACTGACCCTCCCACGGTGCGGCACTCCCACAGCACTGACCCTCCCACAGTGCGGCGTTCCATCAGACTGACCCTCCCACAGTGTGGCGCTCCCTCAGCACTGACCCTCCGACAGTGCGGCGCTCCCACAGCACTGACCCTCCCACAGTGCGGCGTTCCATCAGCACTGAACCTCCCACAGTGCGGCGCTCCCTCAGCACTGACCCTCCGACAGTGCTCCGCTCCCTCAGAACTGACTCTCCCTCAGTGCGGCTCTCCGTCAGCACTGACCCTCCGACAGTGCGGCGCTCCCTCAGCACTCACACTCCGACAGTGCGGCGCTCCCTCAGCACTCACACTCCGACAGTGCGGCACTCCCTCACCACTGACCTTCCGACAGTGCGGCGCTCCCTCAGCATGAACCTCCCACAGTGCCGCTGTCCCTCGGCACTGACCCTCCGACAATGCGGTACTCCCTCAGCACTCACCCTCCGACAGAGCAGCGCTCCCTCAGCACTGACCCTCCGACAGTGCCGCTGTCCCTCGGCACTCACCCTTCGACAGTGCGGCGCTCCCTCAGCACTAACCCTCCGACAGTGACCCGCTCCCTCAGCACTGACCCTCCAACAGTGCGGCACTCCATCAGCACTGACCCCCCGACAGTGCGGCGCTACCTCAGGACTGACCCTCCGATAGTGTGGCCCTCCCTCGTCACTGACCTTCCGACAGTGTGGCGCTCCCTCAGCACTGACCTTCCGACAGCGCGGCCCTCCCTCAGCACTGAACCTCCCACAGTGCGGCGCTCCCTCAGCACTGACCCTCCCACAGTGCGGCGCTCCCTCAGCGCTGACCCTCCCACAGTGTGGCGCTCCCTCAGCACTGTCCCTCCAACAGTGCAGTGCTCCCTCAGCACTGACCCTCCGAAAGTGCGGCGCTCCCTCAGCACTGACCTTCCGACCGTACGGTGCTCCCTCAGCACTGACCCTCCGAAAGTGCGGCACTCCCTCAGCACTGACCCTCCGACTGTGCGGCGCTCCCTAAGCACTGACCCTCCGAAAGTGCCGCTCAACCTCAGCACTGACCCTCCGAAAGTGCCGCTCAACCTCAACACTGACCATCCAACAGTGCGGCGCTCCCTCAGCAGTGACACTCCGACAGTGCGGCGCTCCGTCAGCACTGACCCTCCGACAGTGTGGCGCACCCTCAGCACTGACCCTCCGACAGTGCGGCGCTCCCTCAGCACTGACCCTCCGACAGTGCGGCGCACCCTCAGCACTGACCCTCCGACAGTGCGGTGCACCCTCAGCACTGACCTTCCGACAGTGCGGCGCTCCCTCAGCACTGACCCTCCCACAGTGCGGCACTCCCTCAGCACTGAACCTCCCACAATGCGGCGCTCCCACAGCACTGACCCTCCGACAGTGCAGCCCTCCCTCAGCACTGACCCTCCGATAGTGCGGCGCTCCCTCAGCACTGAACCTCGGACAGTGCGGTGCTCCCTCAGCACTGACCCTCGCACAGTGCGGCGCTCCCTCGGCAATGACCCTCCGACAGTGCGGCGCAACCTCAGCACTGACCCTTCGACAGTGCGGCGCTCCCTCAGCACTGACCCTCTGACAGCACAGCACTCCCTCAGCGCTGACCCTCCGACAGTGTGGCGCTCCCTCAGCACTGACCCTCCCACAGTGCGGCGCTCCCTCAGCACTGACCCTCCGACAGTGCGGCGCTCCCTCAGCACTGACCCGCCAACAGTGCGGCGCTCCATCAGCACTGACCCTCCCACAGTGCGGCGCTCCCTCAGCACTGACCCTCCCAAAGTGCGGCGCTCCCTCAGAACTAACCCTCCGACAAGGCGGCGTTCCCTCAGCACTGACCCTCCCACAGTGCGACGCTCCCTCAGAACTAATCCTCCGACAAGGCGGCGTTCCCTCAGCACTGACCCTCCCAAAGTGCAGCGCTCCCTCAGAACTAACCCTCCGACAAGGCGGCGTTCCCTCAGCACTGACCCTCCCACAGTGCAGCGCTCCCTCAGCACTGACAATCCGACATGCCGCACTCCCTCGGCACTGACCCTCCAGCACTGCGGCGCTCCCTCAGCACTGACCCTCCGAAAGTGCCGCTCTCCCTCAGCACTGACCCTCCGACAGTGCGGCGCTCCCTCAGCACTGACCCTCCGACAGTGCGGCGCTCCCTCAGCACTGACCCTCCCACAGTGCCGCTCTCCCTCAGCACTGACCCTCCGACAGAGCGGCACTCCCTCAGCACTGATCCTCCGACTGTGTGGCTCTCCCTCAGCACTGACCCTCCCACAGTGCGGCGCTCCCTCAGCACTGACCCTCCGACAGTGCGGTGCTCCCTCAGCACTGACCCTCTGACAGTGCGGCGCTCTCTCAGCACTTACCCTCCGACTGTGCGGCACTCCCACGGCACTGACCCTCCGACAGTGCGGTGCTCCCTCAACACTGACCCTCGGTCAGAGCGCTCCCTCAGCACTGACCCTCCCACAGTGCGCCGCTCCCTCAGCACTGACCCTCCGACAGTGCGGCGATCGCTCAGCACTGACCCTCCCACAGTGCGGCACTCCCTCAGCAGTGACCCTCCGACAATGCGGCGCTCCTTCAGTGCTGACCCTCCGACAGTGCGGTACTCCCTCAGCACTGACCCTCCGACAGTGCGGCGCTCCCTCAGCACTGACCATTCGGCAGTGCGGCGCTCCCTCAGCACTGACACTGTGACAGTGCGGCGCTCCCTCAGCACTGACCCTCCGACAGTGCGGCGCTCCCTCAGCACTGACCTTCTGACAATGCAGCGCTCCCTCAGCACTTACCCTCTCACAGTGCGGCCGTCCCTCTACACTGACCCTCCGAAAGTGCGGCGCTCCCTCAGCACTGACTCTCCGACAGTGCGTTGCTCCCTGAGCACTGACCCTCCGACAGTGCGGCGCTCCATCAGTACTGACCATCCGTCAGTGCGGCGCTCCCTCAGCACTGACCCTCCCACAGTGCGGCTCTCCCTCAGCACTGACCCTCCGACAGCGCGGAGCTCCCTCAACACTGACCCTCCGACAGTACGGCGCTCCCTCAGCACTGACCCTCCGACAGTGCAGCGCTCCCTCAGCACTGACCCTCCCACAGTGCGGCGGTCCCTCAGCACTGACCCTCCGACAGTGCGGCGCTCCCTCAGCACTGACCCTTCCACAGTGCCGCTGTCCCTCAGCACTGACCCTCCGACAGTGCGGCGCTCCCTCAGCACTGACCCTCCGACAGTGCGGCGCTCCCTCAGCACTGACCCTCCGACAGTGCGGCGCTCCCTCAGTACTGACCCTCCAACAGTGCGGCGCTCCCTCAGCACTGACCCTCCCACAGTGCGGCGGTCCCTCAGCACTGACCCTCCGACAGTGCGGCGCTCCCTCAGCACTGATCCTTCCACAGTGCCGCTGTCCCTCAGCACTGACCCTCCGACAGTGCGGCGCTCCCTCGGCACTGACCATCCAACAGTGCGGCGCTCCCTCAGCACTGACCCTCCGACAGTGCGGCGCTCCCTCAGCACTGACACTCACACAGTGCGGCGCTCCCTCAGCACTGACCCTCCGACAGTGCGGCGCTCCCTCAGCACTGACCCTCACACAGTGTGGCGGTCCCTCAGCACTGACCCTCCGACAGTGCGGCCCTCCCTCAGCACTGAACCTCCGGTAGTGCGGCGCTCCCTCAGCACTGACACTGCGACAGTGCGGCTCTCCCTCAGCACTGATCCACCCACAGTGCGGTGCTCCCTGAGCACTGACCCTCCGACAGGGCGGCGCTCCCTCAGCACTGACACTCCCACAGTGCGGCACTCCATCAGCACTGCCCCTCCGACATTCTGGCGCTCCCTCAGCGCTGACCATCCGACAGTGTGGCGCTCCGTCAGCACTGACTCTCTGACAGTGCGGCAGTCCCTCAGCCCTGACCCTCCGACAGTGCGGCACTCCCTCAGCACTGACCCTCCCACAGTGCGGCGCTCCCTCAGCACTGACCCTCCGACAGTGCAGCGCTCCCTCAGCACTGACCCTCCGAAACTCCGGCGCTCCCTCCCTCAGCACTGACCCTCCGACAGTGCGGCGCTCCCTCAGCACTGTCCCTCCGACAGTGCGGCGCTCCCTCAGCGCTGACCCTCCCACAGTGCGGCGCTCCCTCAGCACTGACCCTCCGACAGTGCGGCTCTCCCTCAGCACTGACCCTCTGACAGTGCGGCTCGCCCTCAGCACTGACCCTCCCACAGTGCGGCTCTCCCTCAGCACTGACCTTCCGACATTGCGGTGCTCCCTCAGCGCTGACCCTCTCTCAGTGCAGCGCACCCTCAGCGCTGACCCCCCGACAGTGCGGCTCTCCCTCAGCGCCGACCCTCCGACAGTGCGGCACTCCCTCAGCGCTATTGCTCCCACAGTGTGGCGCTCCCTCATAACTGACCCTCCGACAGTACGGCTCTCCCTCAGTACTGACCCTCCGAAATTGCGGCGCTCCCTCAGCACTGACACTCCCACAGCGCGGCGCTCCCCCAGCACTGACCCTCCGACAGTGTGGCGCTCCCTCAGCACTGACCCGATGACCGTGCGGTGCTCCCTCAGCACTGACCCTCCGACAGTGCGACGCTCCCTCAGCACTGACCCTCCGACAGTGCAGCGCTCCCTCAGCACTGACCCTCCGACAGTGCGGCGCTCCCACAGCGCTGACCCTCCGACAGTGCGGCGCTCCCTCAGCACTGACCCTCCGACAGTGCGGCACTCCCTCAGCACTGACCCTCCGACAGTGCGGCGCTCCCCCAGCAGTGACCCTCCGACAGTGCGGCGCTCCCTCAGCACTGACCCTCCGACAGTGTGGCGCTCCCCCAGCATTGACCCTCCGACAGTGTGGCGCTCCCTCAGCACTGACCCGATGACCGTGCGGTGCTCCCTCAGCACTGACCCTCCGACAGTGCGACGCTCCCTCAGCACTGACCCTCCGACAGTGCGGCGCTCCCACAGCGCTGACCCTCCGACAGTGCGGCGCTCCCTCAGCGCTGACCCTCCGACAGTGCGGGTCTGCCTCAGCACTGACCCTCCGACATTGCGGCGTTCCCTCAGCACTGACCCTCCCACATTGCGGCGCTCCATCAGCGCTGACCCTCCCACAGTGCGGCGCTCCCCCAGCACTGACCCTCCGACAGTGCGACGCACCCTCAGCACTGACCCTCCGACAGTGCAGCGCTCCCTCAGCACTGACCCTCCGACAGTGCGGCGCTCCCACAGCGCTGACCCTCCGACAGTGTGGCGCTCCCTCAGCACTGACCCTCCCACAGTGCGGCACTCCCTCAGCACTGACCCTCCCACAGTGCGGCACTCCCTCAGCACTGACCCTCCGACTGTGCAGCGCTCCCTCAGCATTGACCCTCCGACAGTGTGGCGCTCCCTCAGCACTGACCCGATGACCGTGCGGTGCTCCCTCAGCACTGACCCTCCGACAGTGCGGCGCTCCCACAGCGCTGACCCTCCGACAGTGCGGCGCTCCCTCAGCACTGACCCTCCGACAGTGTGGTACTCCCTCAGCGCTGACCCTCCCACAGTGCGGCGCTCCCTCAGCGCTGATGCTCCCACTGTGCTGCACTCCCTCAGCACTGACCCTCCGACAGTGCGGCTCTCCCTCAGCACTGACCCTCCCACAGTGCGGCACTCCCTCAGCACTGACCCTCCGACAGTGCTGCGCTCCCTCAGCACTGACCATTCGGCAGTGCGGCGCTCCCTCAGCACTGACACTGTGACAGTGCGGCGCTCCCTCAGCACTGACCCTCCGACAGTGCGGCGCTCCCTCAGCACTGACCTTCTGACAATGCGGCGCTCCCTCAGCACTTACCCTCTCACAGTGCGGCCGTCCCTCTACACTGACCCTCCGACAGTGCGGCGCTCCCTCAGCACTGACTCTCCGACAGTGCGTTGCTCCCTGAGCACTGACCCTCCGACAGTGCGGCGCTCCATCAGTACTGACCATCCGTCAGTGCGGCGCTCCCTCAGCACTGACCCTCCGACAGCGCGGAGCTCCCTCAACACTGACCCTCCGACAGTACGGCGCTCGCTCAGCACTGACCCTCCGACAGTGCAGCGCTCCCTCAGCACTGACCCTCCCACAGTGCGGCGGTCCCTCAGCACTGACCCTCCGACAGTGCGGCGCTCCCTCAGCACTGACCCTTCCACAGTGCCGCTGTCCCTCAGCACTGACCCTCCGACAGTGCGGCGCTCCCTCAGCACTGACCCTCCGACAGTGCGGCGCTCCCTCAGCACTGACCCTCCGACAGTGCGGCGCTCCCTCAGCACTGACCCTCCAACAGTGCGGCGCTCCCTCAGCACTGACCCTCCCACAGTGCGGCGGTCCCTCAGCACTGACCCTCCGACAGTGCGGCGCTCCCTCAGCACTGATCCTTCCACAGTGCCGCTGTCCCTCAGCACTGACCCTCCGACAGTGCGGCGCTCCCTCGGCACTGACCATCCAACAGTGCGGCGCTCCCTCAGCACTGACCCTCCGACAGTGCGGCGCTTCCTCAGCACTGACCCTCCGACAGTGCGGCGCTCCCTCAGCACTGACCCTCCGACAGTGCGGCGCTTCCTCAGCACTGACCCTCACACAGTGTGGCGGTCCCTCAGCACTGACCCTCCGACAGTGCGGCCCTCCCTCAGCACTGAACCTCCGGTAGTGCGGCGCTCCCTCAGCACTGACACTGCGACAGTGCGGCGCTCCCTCAGCACTGACTCTCCGACAGTGCGGCTCTCCCTCAGCACTGTCTCACCCACAGTGCGGTGCTCCCTGAGCACTGACCCTCCGACAGGGCGGCGCTCCCTCAGCACTAACCCTCCCACAGTGCGGCACTCCATCAGCACTGCCCCTCCGACATTCTGGCGCTCCCTCAGCGCTGACCATCCGACAGTGTGGCGCTCCGTCAGCACTGACTCTCTGACAGTGCGGCACACCCTCAGCCCTGACCCTCCGACAGTGCGGCACTCCCTCAGCACTGACCCTCCCACAGTGCGGCGCTCCCTCAGCACTGACCCTCCGACAGTGCGGCGCTCCCTCAGCACTGACCCTCCGATAGTCCGGCGCTCCCTCCCTCAGCACTGACCCTCCGACAGTGCGGCGCTCCCTCAGCACTGACCCTCCGACAGTGCGGCGCTCCCTCAGCGCTGACCCTCCCACAGTGCGGCGCTCCCTCAGCGCTGACCCTCCCACAGTGCGGCTCTCCCTCAGCACTGACCCTCCGACATTGCGGTGCTCCCTCAGCGCTGACCCTCTCTCAGTGCGGCGCACCCTCAGCACTGACCCCCCGACAGTGCGGCTCTCCCTCAGCGCCGACACTCCGACAGTGCGGCACTCCCTCAGCGCTATTGCTCCCACAGTGTGGCGCTCCCTCATAACTGACCCTCCGACAGTGCGGCTCTCCCTCAGTACTGACCCTCCGAAATTGCGGCGCTCCCTCAGCACTGACCCTCCCACAGCGCGGCGCTCCCCCAGCAGTGACCCTCCGACAGTGCGGCGCTCCCTCAGCACTGACCCACCGACAGTGTGGCGCTCCCCCAGCATTGTCCCTCCGACAGTGTGGCGCTCCCTCAGCACTGACCCGATGACCGTGCGGTGCTCCCTCAGCACTGACCCTCCGACAGTGCGACGCTCCCTCAGCACTGACCCTCCGACAGTGCGGCGCTCCCACAGCGCTGACCCTCCGACAGTGCGGCGCTCCCTCAGCGCTGACCCTCCGACAGTGCGGGTCTGCCTCAGCACTGACCCTCCGACATTGCGGCGCTCCCTCAGCACTGACCCTCCCACATTGCGGCGCTCCATCAGCGCTGACCCTCCCACAGTGCGGCGCTCCCCCAGCACTGACCCTCCGACAGTGCGACGCACCCTCAGCACTGACCCTCCGACAGTGCAGCGCTCCCTCAGCACTGACCCTCCGACAGTGCGGCGCTCCCACAGCGCTGACCCTCCGACAGTGTGGCGCTCCCTCAGCACTGACCCTCCCACAGTGCAGCACTCCCTCAGCACTGACCCTCCGACAGTGCGGCGCTCCCCCAGCACTGACCCTCCGACAGTGCGGCGCTCCCTCAGCACTGACCCTCCGACTGTGCGGCGCTCCCCCAGCATTGACCCTCCGACAGTGTGGCGCTCCCTCAGCACTGACCCGATGACCGTGCGGTGCTCCCTCAGCACTGACCCTCCGACAGTGCGACGCTCCCTCAGCACTGACCCTCCGACAGTGCGGCGCTCCCACAGCGCTGACCCTCCGACAGTGCGGCGCTCCCTCAGCACTGACCCTCCGACAGTGCAGCGCTCCCTCAGCGCTGATGCTCCCACTGTGCTGCACTCCCTCAGCACTGACCCTCCGACAGTGCGGCTCTCCCTCAGCACTGACCCTCCCACAGTGCGGCACTCCCTCAGCACTGACCCTCCGACACTGCGGCTCTTCCTCAGCACTGACCCTCCGACAGTGCGGCTCTCCCTCAGCACTGACCCTCCGACATTGCGGCGCTCCCTCAGCACTGACCCTAGCACAGTGCGGCTCTCCCTCAGCACTGACCCTCCCACACTGCGGCGCTCCGTCAGCGCAGACCCTCCCACAGTGCGGCGCTCCCCCAGCACTGACCCTCCGACAGTGCGGCGCTCCCTCAGCACTGACCCTCTGACCGTGCGGCGCTCCCTCAGTACTGACCCTCCCACAGTGCGGCGCTCCCTCAGCACTGACCCTCCCACAGTGCGGCGCTCCCTCAGCGCTGATGCTCCCACAGTGCGGCGCTCCCTCAGCGCTGACCCTCCCACAGTGCGGCGCTCCCTCAGCACTGACCCTCCCACAGTGCGGCGCTCCCTCAGCGCTGACCCTCCCACAGTGCGGCGCTCCCTCAGCACTGACCCTCCGACAGTGCAGCGCTCCCTCAGCGCTGACCCTCCGACAGTGCGGTGCTCCCTCAGCACTGACCCTCCGACAGTGCGGCTCTCACTCAGCACTGACCCTCCGACAGTCCGGCACTCCCTCAGCACTGACCCTCCCACAGTGCGGCTCTTCCTCAGCACTGACCCTCCGACAGTGCGGCGCTCCCTCATAACTGACCCTCCGACAGTGCAGCTCTCCCTCAGCACTGACCCTTCGACATTGCGGCGCTCCCTCAGCACTGACCCTCCCACAGCGCGGCGCTCCCTCAGTACTGTCCCTACGACAGTGCGGCACTCCCTCAGCACTGACTCTCCGACAGTGCGGCGCTCCCTCAGCGCTGACCCTCCGACAGTGCGGCGCTCCCACAGCGCTGACCCTCCGACAGTGCGGCGCTCCCCCAGCACTGACCCACCGACAGTGTGGCGCTCCCTCAGCACTGACCCGATGACCGTGTGGTGCTCCCTCAGCACCGACCCTCCGACAGTGCGACGCTCCCTCAGCACTGACCCTCCGACAGTGCGGCGTTCCCTCAGCACTGACCCTCCGACAGTGCGGCACTCCCTCAGCACTGACCCTCCGACAGTGCGGCGCTCCCCCAGCACTGACCCTCCGACAGTGTGGCGCTCCCTCAGCACTGACCCTCCGACAGTGTGGCGCTCCCTCAGCACTGACCCTCTGACAGTGCAACACTCCCTCAGCACTGACCCTCCGACAGTGCGGCGCTCCCACAGCGCTGACTCTCCGACAGTGCGGCGCTCCCTCAGCAATGACCCTCCGACAGTGTGGTACTCCCTCAGCGCTGACCCTCCCACAGTGCGGCGCTCCCTCAGCGCTGATGCTCCCACTGTGCTGCACTCCCTCAGCACTGACCCTCCGACAGTGCAGCTCTCCCTCAGCACTGACCCTCCCACAGTGCGGCTCTCCCTCAGCACTGACCCTCCCACAGTGCGGCACTCCCTCAGCACTGACCCTCCGACACTGCGGCTCTCCCTCAGCACTAACCCTCCGACATTGCGGCGCTCCCTCAGCACTGATCCTCCCACAGTGCGGTGCTCGCTCAGCACTGACCCTCCCACAGTGCGGCTCTCCCTCAGCACTGACCCTCCCACAGTGCGGCGCTCCCCCAACACTGACCCTCCGACAGTGCGGCGCTCCCTCAGCACTGACCCTCTGACCGTGCGGCACTCCCTCAGAACTGACCCTCCGACAGTGCGGAGCTCCCTCAGCGCTGACCCTCCGACAGTGCGGCTCTCCCTCAGCACTGACCCTCCGACATTGCGGCGCTCCCTCAGCACTGACCCTCCCACATTGCGGCGCTCCGTCAGCGCTGACCCTCCCACAGTGCCGCACTCCCCCAGCACTGACCCTCCGACAGTGCGGCGCTCCCTCAGCACTGACCCTCTGACCGTGCGGCGCTCCCTCAGTACTGACCCTCCGACAGTGCGGCACTCCTTCAGCGCTGATGCTCCCACAGTGCGGCGCTTCCTCAGCACTGACCCTCCCACAGTGCGGCGCTCCCTCAGCACTGACCCTCCGACAGTGCGGCGCTCCCTCAGCGCTGATGCTCCCACAGTGCGGCGCTCCCTCAGCGCTGACCCTCCCACAGTGCGGCGCTCCCTCAGCACTGACCCTCCGACAGTGTGGTACTCCATCAGCGCTGACCCTCCGACAGTGCGGTGCTCCCTCAGCGCTGTCCCTCCCACAGTGCGGCGCTCCTTCAGCACTGACCCTCCGACAGTGCGGCGCTCCCTCAGCACCGACCCTCCGACAGTGCGGCGCTCCCTCAGCACTGACCCTCCGACATCCTGGCGCTCCCTCAGTGCTGACCCTCCGACAGTGCGGCGCTCCGTCAGCACTGACCCTCCGACAGTGCGGCGCTCCCTCAGTGCTGACCCTCTGACAGTGTGGCACTCCCTCAGCACTGACCCTCCGACAGTGCGGCGCTCCCTCAGCACTGACCCTCCGATAGTCCGGCGCTCTCTCCCTCAGCTCTGACCCTCCGACAGTGCGGCGCTCCATCAGCACTGACCCTTCGACAGTGCGGCGCTCCCTCAGCACTGACCCTCCAATAGTCCGGCGCTCCCTCCCTCAGCTCTGACCCTCCGACAGTGCGGCGCTCCTTCAGCACTGACCTCTGACATTGCGGCGCTCCCTCAGCGCTGACCATCCCACAGTGCGGCGCTCCCCCAGCACTGACCCTCCGATAGTGCGGTGTTCCCTCAGCGCTGACCCTCCCACAGTGTGGCGCTCCCTCAGCACTGACCCTCCGACACTGCGGCTCTCCCTCAGCACTGACCCTCCGACAGTGCGGCTCGCCCTCAGCACTGACCGTCCCACACTGTGGCGCTCCCTCAGCACTGACCATCCGACAGTGCGGTGCTCCCTCAGCACTGACCCTCCCACAGTGCGGCGCTCCCTCAGCACTGACCTGTCAATGATGGCTGGGCGTGACACTTTGGGTATAGTAGGTAAACGTTATAGAGGAACGCGGTGATGGCTGTTAGTCCGAATAGCTGTAATGGATAGCAATTAAGGAGTGAGAAAACGACATGGAGCAGCTGATGACTCTCAGTTTCCCAGCCTCTTTCACCTCCGCACGTGCCGAAACATCTCATACACTGGCATGTCTTATCGAAAGTCATGTCACTGTATAGGTGTAGGGGAAGCGACAACGAATACATGAACAACAAGATCCCACAATCGCCTGATGTGATACTGACACAGCCCGCAAGTATTTTGGTGATAAAAGCAAAGAACTACGGATGCTGGAAATCCAAAACAGGCACAGAGATACCTGGAGAAACTCAGCAGGTCTGGCAGCATCGGCGGAGAAGACCACAGTTTAATGTTTCGAGTCCTCGTGACCCTTCAACAGAGCTAAGTAAAGATAGGAAAGGGGTGAAATATAAACTGGTTTAAGGGTGTGGTGGGGTGTTGGGACAAGAAGGTGGAGATAACCAAAAGATGTCACAGACAGAAGGACAAAGAGGTGTTGAAGGTGCTGATATTATCTAAGGAATGTGCTAATTAAGGGTAGAAAGCAGGACGAGCAAGGTACAGATAGACCTAGTGGGGGTGGGGGTGGGGGGAAGGTACAGATAGACCTAGTGGGGGTGGGGGTGGGGGGAAGGTACAGATAGCCCTAGTGGGGGTGGGGTGAAGGTACAGATAGACCTAGTGGGGGTGGGGTGAAGGTACAGATAGACCTAGTGGGGGTGGGGGTGGGGGGAATGTACAGATAGACCTAGTGGGGGTGGGGTGGGGGGAAGGTACAGATAGACCTAGTGGGGGTGGGGTGAAGGTACAGATAGACCTACTGGGGGTGGGGTGAAGGTACAGATAGCCCTAGTGGGGGTGGGGGGAAGGTACAGATAGCCCTAGTGGGGGTGGGGTGAAGGTACAGATAGACCTAGTGGGGGTGGGGTGAAGGTACAGATAGACCTAGTGGGGGTGGGGGTGGGGTGAAGGTACAGATAGACCTAGTGGGGGTGGGGTGAAGGTACAGATAGCCCTAGTGGGGGTGGGGTGAAGGTACAGATAGCCCTAGTGGGGGTGGGGGGGAAGGTACAGATAGACCTAGTGGGGGTGGGGGGAAGGTACAGATAGACCTAGTGGGGGTGGGGTGGGGTGAAGGTACAGATAGCCCTAGTGGGGGTGGGGTGGGGTGAAGGTACAGATAGACCTAGTGGGGGTGGGGTGGGGTGAAGGTACAGATAGCCCTAGTGGGGGTGGGGGGAAGGTACAGATAGACCTAGTGGGGGTGGGGGGAAGGTACAGATAGACATAGTGGGGGTGGGGTGGGGGGGAAGGTACAGATAGCCCTAGTGGGGGTGGGGTGGGGGGGGAAGGTACAGATAGCCCTAGTGGGGGTGGGGTGGGGGGGAAGGTACAGATAGCCCTAGTGGGGGTGGGGGTGGGGGGAAGGTACAGATAGACCTAGTGGGGGTGGGGTGGGGGGGAAGGTACAGATAGCCCTAGTGGGGGTGGGGTGGGGGGAAGGTACAGATAGACCTAGTGGGGGTGGGGTGGGGGGGAAGGTACAGATAGCCCTAGTGGGGGTGGGGTGGGGGGGAAGGTACAGATAGACCTAGTGGGGGTGGGGTGGGGGTGAAGGTACAGATAGCCCTAGTGGGGGTGGGGTGGGGGGGAAGGTACAGATAGACCTAGTGGGGGTGGGGTGGGGGGAAGGTACAGATAGCCCTAGTGGGGGTGGGGTGGGGGTGAAGGTACAGATAGCCCTAGTGGGGGTGGGGGTGAAGGTACAGATAGACCTAGTGGGGGTGGGGTGAAGGTACAGATAGACCTAGTGGGGGTGGGGTGAAGGTACAGATAGCCCTAGTGGGGGTGGGGTGGGGGGAAGGTACAGATAGCCCTACTGGGGGTGGGGGTGGGGGGGAAGGTACAGATAGACCTAGTGGGGGTGGGGTGGGGGGAAGGTACAGATAGCCCTACTGGGGGTGGGGGTGGGGGGGAAGGTACAGATAGACCTAGTGGGGGTGGGGTGGGGGGAAGGTACAGATAGCCCTACTGGGGGTGGGGGTGGGGGGGAAGGTACAGATAGACCTAGTGGGGGTGGGGTGGGGGGAAGGTACAGATAGCCCTAGTGGGGGTGGGGTGGGGGGAAGGTACAGATAGCCCTAGTGGGGGTGGGGTGGTGGTAAGGTACAGATAGACCTAGTGGGGGTGGGGTGGGGGGAAGGTACAGATAGCCCTAGTGGGGGTGGGGTGAAGGTACAGATAGCCCTAGTGGGGGTGGGGGGAAGGTACAGATAGCCTTAGTGGGGGTGGGTGGGGGGAAGGTACAGATAGACCTAGTGGGGGTGGGGTGGGGGGGAAGGTACAGATAGCCCTAGTGGGGGTGGGGTGAAGGTACAGATAGACCTAGTGGGGGTGGGGGGAAGGTACAGATAGACCTAGTGGGGGTGGGGGGAAGGTACAGATAGCCCTAGTGGGGGTGGGGTGGGGGGGAAGGTACAGATGGACCTAGTGGGGGTGGGGTGGGGGGAAGGTACAGATAGCCCTAGTGGGGGTGGGGGGAAGGTACAGATAGCCCTAGTGGGGGTGGGGTGGGGGGAAGGTACAGATGGACCTAGTGGGGGTGGGGTGGGGGGAAGGTACAGATAGCCCTAGTGGGGGTGGGGGTGGGGGGAAGGTACAGATAGCCCTAGTGGGGGTGGGGGTGGGGTGAAGGTACAGATAGACCTAGTGGGGGTGGGGTGGGGTGAAGGTACAGATAGCCCTAGTGGGGGTGGGGGGGGGGGGGGAAGGTACAGATAGCCCTAGTGGGGGTGGGGGTGGGGTGAAGGTACAGATAGACCTAGTGGGGGTGGGGTGAAGGTACAGATAGCCCTAGTGGGGGTGGGGGTGGGTTGAAGGTACAGATAGCCCTAGTGGGGGGTGGGGGGAAGGTACAGATAGCCCTAGTGGGGGTGGGGTGGGGGGAAGGTACAGATGGACCTAGTGGGGGTGGGGTGGGGGGGAAGGTACAGATAGCCCTAGAGGGGGGTGGGGGTGGGGTGAAGGTACAGATAGACCTAGTGGGGGTGGGGGGGAAGGTACAGATAGCCCTAGTGGGGGTGGGGTTGGGGGAAGGTACAGATAGACCTAGTAGGGGTGGGGGTGAAGGTACAGATAGCCCTAATGGGGGTGGGGGTGGGGTGAAGGTACAGATAGCCCTAGTGGGGGTGGGGTGAAGGTACAGATAGCCCTAGTGGGGGTGGGGGAAGGTACAGATAGCCCTAGAGGGGGTGGGTGAAGGTACAGATAGCCCTAGTGGGGGTGGGGTGAAGGTACAGATAGCCCTAGAGGGGGTGGGCACTTTAGTACTGTTGATCAAGGGAGAAATATTGGCCTGAGGACTCAGCACTGATCTCCTCTCAGATTGTTACCTGCCCACTGAGCGTTTGATAGATAGAGTGTAGAGGGAGCTTTACTCTGTATCTAACCCCGTGCTGTACCTGTCCCGGGAATGTTTGATGGGGACAGTGCAGAGGGAGCTTTACTCTGTATCTAACCCCGTGCTGTACCTGTCCTGGGAGTGTTTGATGGGACAGTGTAGAGGGAGCTTTACTCTGTATCTAACCCCGTGCTGTACCTGTCCTGGAGTGTTTGATGGGGACAGTGTAGAGGGAGCTTTACTCTGTATCTAACCCGTGCTGTACCTCTCCTGGGAGTGTTTGATGGGGACGGTGTAGAGGGAGCTTTACTCTGTATCTAACCCGTGCTGTACCTGTCCTGGGAGTGTTTGATGGGACAGTGTAGAGGGAGCTTTACTCTGTATCTAACCCCCGTGCTGTACCTGTCCTGGGAGTGTTTGATGGGACAGTGTAGAGGGAGCTTTACTCTGTATCTAACCCCGTGCTGTACCTGTCCTGGGAGTGTTTGATGGGACGGTGTAGAGGGAGCTTATTAGGGAAGCGAGTGAATGTTGGGGAACTTGCAGGTGGTGGTGTTCCCCATGTGTCTGCTGCCCTTGTCCTTCTAGGTGGTAGAGGTGGTGGTTTGGGCGGCGCTGTCGAAGGAGCCTTGGCGAGTTGCTGCAGTGCATCTTGTAGATGGTACACACACTGCTGCCCCTGTGCGTCGGTGGTGGAGGGAGTGAATGTTATGGTGGATGGGGGTGCCCATCGAGCGGGCTGCTTGTCCTGGACGGTGTCGAGCTTCTTGAGTGTTGTGGGAGCTGCACTCATCCAGGCAAGTGGGGAGTATCCCATCACACTCCTGACTTGTGCCTTGTAGATGGTGGACAGGCTTTGGGAGTCAGGAGGTGAGTTACTCTCCGCAGGATTCCCAGCCTCTGACCTGCTCTTGTAGCCACAGTATTTATCTGGCTGGGTCCAGTTCAGTTTCTGGTCAGTGGTAACCCCCAGGATGTTGATAGTGGGGGATCAGTGATGGTAATGCAATTGAACGTCAAGGGGCGATGGTTAGATTCTCTCTTGTTGGAGATGGTCATTACCTGGTACTTGTGTCGGGTGAATGTTACTTGCCACTTATCAGCCCCAAGCCTGGATATTGTCCACGTCTTGCTGCATTTGGACATGAACTGCTTCAGTATCTGAGCTATGAACAAAACCTAGGGGAGTGTTTTCCCCTGAATTACACTAACCCCAGTTTATCCAGGGCTCCTTTTCCTTCGCAAGAAAGGGAGGCCATTCAGCCCTTTGAGGATTACTGCTATACTGAGAAGGAATTGAAATCCAAATGACTCACCCCTCCAAGGACATTCCCAACATGTCTCCGTGATAGGTTGATCAATGAGATGACCAGGAGGATAACGGCCGCACTCACACACCGGAAAATATCCTGTCAGGAGAGGATAACACTGTTCCCATCAAACACTCTCAGTACAGGTACAGCACGGGGTTAGATACAGAGTAATTCTCCCTCTACACTGTCCGCATCAAACACTCCCAGGACAGGTACAGCACAGGGTTAGATACAGAGTAAAGCTCCCTCTACACCGTCCCCATCAAACACTCTCAGTACAGGTACAGCACAGGGTTAGATACAGAGTAAAGCTCCTCTACACCGTCCCATCAAACACTCCCAGGACAGGTACAGCACGGGTTAGATACAGAGTAAAGCTCCCTCTACACCGTCCCCATCAAACACTCCCAGGACAGGTACAGCACGGGGTTAGATACAGAGTAAAGCTCCCTCTAGACCGTCCCCATCAAACACTCCCAGGACAGATACAGCACGGGGTTAGATACAGAGTAAAGCTCCCTCTACACTGTCCCCATCAAACACTCCCAGGACAGGGACAGCACGGGGTTAGATACAGAGTAAAGCTCCCTCTACACTGTCCCCATCAAACACTCCCAGGACAGGTACAGCACGGGGTTAGATACAGAGTAAAGCTCCCTCTACACTGTCCCCATCAAACAGTCCCAGGACAGGTACAGCACGGGGTTAGATACAGAGTAAAGCTCCCTCTACACTGTCCCCATCAAACAGTCCCAGGACAGGTACAGCACGGGGTTAGATACAGAGTAAAGCTCCCTCTACACTGTCCCCATCAAACACTCCCAGGACAGATACAGCACAGGGTTAGATACAGAGTAAAGCTCCCTCTATACAGTCCCCATCAAACACTCCCAGGACAGGTACAGCACGGGGTTAGATACAGAGAAAAGCTCCCTCTACACCGTCCCCATCAAACACTCCCAGGACAGGTACAGCACGGGGTTAGATACAGAGAAAAGCTCCCTCTACACCGTCCCATCAAACACTCCCAGGACAGGGACAGCACGAGGTTAGATACCTCCTCCATCCCCCTACTGCCCTCCCTTTGTGCTGCCAGACGGAAGGTGCGATTTAGGAGCAGGAGTGGTCCCCTCGCCCATACCCGAGGCTGCTCCCCCACTCGTCGAGGCCTTGGCTGACCTTGACCCTGACCCTCCGCCCAACCCCGGTAACCCTTGACCCCTCCCACGCCAGCCTCCCCTCTCTTCAGGTGGCGGGGTGGGGGTGGGTCGGGGGGCTCCGGAATCCCGGTGACGTCATTCAGGATGCGGCCTCACCAGGGAACCCCCCTCCTCAGACGTCGACGATGGTTCTCTGCCCCCTCGTCCCTCAATATTCCGCGATGGAGGCCCCCAGCCCCAACATTGGTGGGCACCTCTGCCCGCA
>JANJGN010004626.1:0-31558 GCA_026770705.1 Isurus oxyrinchus
TGGAGAGAGGGATGGAGAGAGAAGGATGGAGAGAGAGTAGGGGGTGGAGAGAGGGAGAGAGAGTAGGGGGTGGAGAGAGGGATGGAGAGAGAGGGCTGGAGAGAGAGTAGGGGGTGGAGAGAGGGATGGAGAGAGAAGGATGGAGAGAGAGTAGGGGGTGGAGAGTGGGATAGAGAGAGAGGGATGGAGAGAGAGGGATGGAGAGGGTGGAGAGAGAGTAGGGGATGTGCAGAGGGAGAGAGAGTAGGGGGTGGAGAGAGAGGGATGGAGAGAGAGGGATGGAGAGAGAGTAGGGGGTGGAGAGAGGGATGGAGAGAGAGGGATGGAGAGAGAGTAGGGGGTGGAGAGAGGGATGGAGAGAGAGGGATGGAGAGAGAGTAGGGGGTGGAGAGAGGGACGGAGAGAGTGTAGTGGGTGGAGAGAGGGATGGAGAGAGCGGGGCTGGAGAGAGAGGGGCTGGAGAGGGAGGGATGGAGAGGGAGGGATGGAGAGGGAGGGATGGAGAGGGAGGGATGGAGAGGGAGGGATGGAGGAGGGAGGGATGGAGAGAGAGTAGTGGATGGGCAGAGGGAGAGAGAGAGACGGCAGAGAGAGAGAGTAGGGGATGTGCAGAGGGAGAGAGAGTAGGGGGTGGAAGTGGGATGGAGAGAGAGGGATGGAGAGAGAGTAGGGGGTGGAGAGTGGGATGGAGAGAGAGGGATGGAGAGAGAGTCGGGGGTGAGAGAGGGATGGCGAGAGAGGGATTGGGAGAGAGTAGGGGATGTGCAGAGGGAGAGAGAGAGAGTAGGGGATGCAGAGAGAGGGATGGAGAGAGAGGGATGGAGAGAGAGGGATGGAGAAGGAGTTGGGGGTGGATAGAGGGATGGAGAGAGCAGGATGGAGAGAGAGGGATGGAGGGAGAGTAGGGGGTGGAGAGAGGGGATGGAGAGAGAGTAGGGGGTGGAGGGATGGAGAGAGAGGGATGGAGAGAGAGTAGGGGGTGGAGAGAGGGATGGAGAGAGAGGGATGGAGAGAGAGGGATGGAGAGAGAGGGATGGAGAGAGGGATGGAGAGAGAGTAGGGGGTGGAGAGAGGGATGGAGAGAGAGGGATGGATTGAGAGGGATGGAGAGGGAGGGATGTAGAGAGAGGGATGTAGAGAGAGGGATGGAGAGAGAGAGGGATGGAGAGTGAGGGATGGAGAGTGAGGGATGTATTGAGAGGGATGGAGAGAGAGGGATTGAGAGAGAGGGATGGAGAGAGAGGGATGTATTGAGAGGGATGGAGAGGGATGGAGGAGAGAGGGATGGAGAGAGAGTAGGGGATGGAGAGGGGGATGGAGAGAGAGGGGATGGAGAGAGAGGGATGGAGAGAGAGGGGATGTGAGAGGGATGGAGAGAGAGGGATGGAGAGAGAGGGATGGAGAGAGAGGGATGGAGAGAGGAGGGAGTAGAGAGAGGGATGTGAAGAGGATGAGAGAGGTATGGATGGAGAGGGTGATGGAGAGAGGAGGGGATGGAGAGTGGGAGGAGGAGAGGGATGGAGAGAGAGGGATGGAGAGAGAGGGATGGAGGGATGGAGAGGGATGGAGAGAGAGGGATGGAGAGAGGGATGGAGAGAGAGGATGCAGAGAGAGGGATGGAGAAGGAGTTGGGGATGGAGAGAGGAGGGATGTATTGAGAGGGATGTAGAGAGAGGGATGGAGAGAGAGGGGATGGAGAGAGAGGGATGGAGGAGAGAGAGGGATGGAGAGAGAGGGATGGAGAGAGAGGGATGTATTGAGAGGGATGGAGAGAGAGGATGGAGAGAGAGGGATGGGTGAGAGAGGATGGAGAGAGAGGGTTGGAGAGAGAGGGATGTAGTGAGAGGGATGGAGAGAGAGGGATGGAGAGAGAGGGATGTATTGGAGGGATGTAGGAGAGAGAGGGATGGAGAGAGTGGGTGGAGAGAGTGGATGGAGAGAGAGGGATGGAGAGAGGTGATGGTGATGTGAGGAGGTTGTGATGGAGGGATGTTTGAGGATGGGATGGAGAGGGATGAGTGGGTTGGAGAGAGTGGTGGTGGAGAGTGGGTTGGAGGAGGGGTTGAGGGTGATGAGGGTGTATTGAGAGGGATGTAGAGAGAGGGATGGAGAGAGAGTAGGGGATGGTGAGAGGGGTTTGATGTGATTGGCCAGGGTGGGATGTGATTGGTCGGGGGGGTGATGTGATTGGTCGGGGGGGTGAATGTGATTGGTCGGGGGGTGAATGTGATTGGTCGGTGGGGGGGTGGGGGGGGGGGGGTGATGTGATTGGTCGGTGGGTGGATGTGATTGGTCGGCGGGGGTGATGTGATTGTTCGGTGGGGGGGGGGGGTGATGTGATTGGTCGGTGGGTGGGGGATGATGTGATTTGTCGGGGGGGGATGTGATTGGTCGGGGGGGGATGTGATTGGTCGGGGGGGTGTTGTGATTGGTCGGGGGGGTGTTGTGATTGGTCGGGGGGGTGTTGTGATTGGTCGGGGGTGGATGTGATTGGTCGGGGGGTGTTGTGATTGGTCGGGGGTGGATGTGATTGGTCGGGGGGTGTTGTGATTGGTCGGGGGTGGATGTGATTGGTCGGGGGGGGGGTGATGTGATTGGTCGGTGGGGGGGGGGTGATGTGATTGGTCGGTGGGGGGGGGGGTGATGTGATTGGTCGGGGCGGGGGATGTGATTGGTCGGGGGGGGGGTTGTGATTTGTCGGGGGGGGGGGTTGTGATTGGTCGGGGCGGGGAGGATGATGTGATTTGTCGGGGGGGGATGTGATTGGTCGGGTGGGGATTTGATTGGTCGGGGGGGGGAGGATGATGTGATTGGTCGGGGGGGGGGAGGATGATGTGATTGGTCGGGGGGGGTTGTGATTGGTTGGGGGGGGTTGTGATTGGTCGGGGGGGGTTGTGATTGGTCGGGGGGGGGTTGTGATTGGTCGGGGGGGGTTGTGATTGGTCGGCGGGGGTTGTGATTGGTCGGGACGGGGAGGATGATGTGATTGGTCGGGGGGGGTTGTGATTGGTCGGGGGGGGTTGTGATTGGTCGGGGGGGGGTTGTGATTGGTCGGGGGGGGGGTTGTGATTGGTCGGGGGGGGGTTGTGATTGGTCGGGGGGGGTTGTGATTGGTCGGGGGGGGGTTGTGATTGGTCGGGGGGTGTTGTGATTGGTCGGGGGGGGTTGTGATTGGTCGGGGGGGTTGTGATTGGTCGGGGCGGGGAGGATGATGTGATTTGCCGGGGGGGGATGTGATTGGTCGGGGGGGTTGTGATTGGTCGGGGGGGGTGATGTGATTGGTCGGGGGCGGGGAGGATGATGTGATTGGTCGGGGGGAGGATGATGTGATTGGTCGGGGGGGGGGTGATGTGATTGGTCGGGGGGGGGGGGGTGATGTGATTGGTCGGGGGGGGGGTGATGTGATTGGTCGGGGGTGGGGGTTGATGTGATTGGTCGGGGGGGGTTGTGATTGGTCGGGGGGGGTTGTGATTGGTCGGGGCGGGGAGGATGATGTGATTGGTCGGGGAGGGGGTGATGTGATTGGTCGGGGGGGGGTGATGTGATTGGTCGGGGGGGGGTGATGTGATTGGTCGGGGGGGGGGTGGGGGGGGGGTGATGTGATTGGTCGGGGGGGGGTGATGTGATTGGTCGGGGGGGGGTGATGTGATTGGTCAGAGGGGGGGGGGGGTGATGTGATTGGCCAGTGTGGGGTGTTGTGATTGGTCTGGGGGGGGCGGTTGATGTGATTGGCCAGTGTGGGGTGATGTGATTGGTCGGGGGGGGGTGGGGTGATGTGATTGGCCAGGGATTGGGTGATGTGATTGGTCGGGTGGGGGGGTGGGGGTGATGTGATTGGCCTGGGGTGGGGTGATGTGATTGTTCGGGGAGGGGGGGGTGATGTGATTGGTCGGGTGGGGTTGATGTGATTGGCCGGGGGGGTGGGGTTGATGTGATTGGCCAGGGTGGGGTGATGTCATTGGTCGGGGGGGGGGTGATGTGATTGGTCGTGGGTGGGGGGGGGGATGTGATTGGTCGGGGGGGGTTGATGTCATTGGCCGGGGGGGGGGGGTGATGTGATTGGCAGGGTGGGGGGGGGGGGGTGATGTGGATTGACTGGGTGGGGGGGGGGGGGCGATGTGATTGGTCGGTGGGGGGGGATGTGATTGGTCGGGGGGGTGATGTGATTGGCCGGCGGGGTGATGTGATTGGCCGGGGGGGGGGGGGGTGATGTGATTGGTCGGGGGGGGTGATGTGATTCGTCGGGGGGGGGGGTGATGTGATTGGCCGGGTGGGAGGGGATGTGATTGGTCGGTGGGGGGGGATGTGATTGGTCGGGGGGGGTGATGTGATTGGCCGGCGGGGTGATGTGATTGGTCGGGGGGGGGGGTGATGTGATTGGCCGGCGGGGTGATGTGATTGGTCGGGGGGGGGTGATGTGATTGGCCGGGTGGGAGGGGATGTGATTGGTCGGGGGGGGGTGATGTGATTGGTCGGGGGGTGGTGATGTGATTGGTCGGGGGGGGGGGGGTGATGTGATTGGTCGGGGGGGGGGGGATGTGATTGGTCTGGGGGGTGGTGATGTGATTGGTCGGGGGGGGGTGATGTGATTGGTCGGGGGGGGGGGTGATGTGATTGGTCGGGGGGGGATGTGATTGGTCGGGGGGGGGGGATGTGATTGGTCGGTGGGGGGATGTGATTGGTCTGGGGGGTGGGATGTGATTGGTCTAGGGGGGGGGATGTGATTGGTCTGGTGGGGTGGGATGTGATTGGTCTGGTGGGGGGATGTGATTGGTCGGGGGGGGATGTGATTGGTCTGGTGGGGGGGGATGTGATTGGTCTGGCGGGGGGATGTGATTGGTCTGGTGGGGGGGGGGGGCGATATGATTGGTCGGGGGGGGGATGTGATTGGTCGGTGGGGGGATGTGATTGGTCGGGGGGGGATGTGATTGGTCGGGGGGGGATGTGATTGGTCGGGGGGGGGATGTGATTGGTCGGGGGGGGATGTGATTGGTCGGTGGGGGGATGTGATTGGTCGGGGGGGATGTGATTGGTCGGGGGGGGATGTGATTGGTCGGGGGGGAATCTGATTGGTTGGTGGGGGGATGTGATTGGTCTGGGGGGGGATGTGATTGGTTGGTGGGGTGATGTGATTGGTCGGGGGGGGATCTGATTGGTCGGTGGGGGGATGTGATTGGTCTGGGGGGGGGATGTGATTGGTCGGTGGGGTGATGTGATTGGTCGGGGGGGGATCTGATTGGTCGGTGGGGGGATGTGATTGGTCGGTGGGGGGATGTGATTGGTCGGGGGGGGGGGATGTGATTGGTCCGGGGTGGGGGGGTGATGTGATTGGTCGGGGGGGGGGGATGTGATTGGTCTGGGGGGGGTGTGATGTGATTGGTCGGGGGGGGGATGTGATTGGTCTGGGGGGGGGTGATGTGATTGGTCTGGGGGGGGGGATGTGATTGGTCGGGGGGGGGTGAATATGATTGGTCTGGGGGGGGGGTGATGTGATTGGTCGGGGGGTGGGATGTGATTGGTCGGGGGGGGTGAATATGATTGGTCGGTGGGGGGGGATGTGATTGGTCTGGGGGGTTGATGTAATTGGTCTGGGGGGGGATGTGATTGGTCTTGGGGGGGGGGGGGATGTGATTGGTCGGGGGGGGGGATGTGATTGGTCTGGGGGGGGATGTGATTGGTCGGGGGGGGATGTGATTGGTCGGGGGGGGATGTGATTGGTCGGGGGGGGATGTGATTGGTCTGGGGGGGTGATGTGATTGGTCGGGGGGGGATGTGATTGGTCGGTGGGGGGATGTGATTGGTCGGGGGGGAGGATGTGATTGGTCGGTGGGGGGATGTGATTGGTCGGGGGGGGGGGTGAATATCATTGGTCGGTGGGGGGGGATGTGATTGGTTGGGGGGGTGATGTGATTGGTCTGGGGGGGGGTGATGTGATTGGTCTGGGGGGGGGGGGGGATGTGATTGGTCGGGGTGGGGTGAATATGATTGGTCGGTGGGGGGGGGATGTGATTGGTCGGGGGGGTTGATGTAATTGGTCTGGGGGGGGTGATGTGATTGGTCTGGGGGGGGATGTGATTGGTCGGTGGGGGGGGATGTGATTGGTCTTGGGGGGGGGGATGTGATTGGTCGGTGGGGGGGGATGTGATTGGTCTGGGGGGGGGGATGTGATTGGTCGGGGGGGTGATGTGATTGGTCTTGGGGGGGGGGGATGTGATTGGTCGGTGGGGGGGGATGTAATTGGTCGGGGGGGGGGGTGATGTAATTGGTCTGGGGGGGGGGTGATGTGATTGGTCTGGGGGGGGATGTGATTGGTCAGTGGGGGGGGGATGTGATTGGTCTGGGGGGGGATGTGATTGGTCGGTGGGGGGGGATGTGATTGGTCGGGGGGGGGATGTGATTGGTCGGGGGGGGGGTGATGTGATTGGTCTTGGGGGGGGGATGTGATTGGTCGGTGGGGGGGGATGTGATTGGTCTGGGGGGGGGGGGGATGTGATTGGTTGGGGGGGGTGATGTGATTGGTCTTGGGGGGGGGGGATGTGATTGGTCGGTGGGGGGGGGATGTGATTGGTCGGGGGGGGGTGATGTAATTGGTCTGGGGGGGGGGGTGATGTGATTGGTCGGGGGGGGATGTGATTGGCCGGGGGGTGGGGTTGATGTGATTGGCCAGGGTGGGGTGATGTGATTGGTCGGGGGGGAGGGATGTGATTGGTCGGGGGGGTGGGGGGTGATGTGATTGGTCGGGGGGGGGGGGGGGGGTTGATGTGATTGGTCGGGGGGGTTGATGTGATTGGCCAGGGTGGGGTGATGTGATTGGTCGGGGGGGAGGGATGTGATTGGTCCGCGGGGTGGGGGGTGATGTGGTGGTCGGGGGGGGGATGTGATTGGCCGGGGGGTGGGGTTGATGTGATTGGCCAGGGTGGGGTGATGTGATTGGTCGGGGGGGAGGGATGTGATTGGTCGGGGGGGGGGTTGATGTGATTGGCCAGGGTGGGGTGATGTGATTGGTCGGGGTGGGGGGGGGGGGTGATGTGATTGGTCGGGGTGGGGGGGGTGATGTGATTGGCCGGGGGTGGGGGGCCGATGTGATTGGTCGGGGTGGGGGGGGGGGGGGGTGATGTGATTGGTCGGGGTGGGGGGGGGGGTGATGTGATTGGCCGGGGGTGGGGGGCCGATGTGATTGGTCGGGGTGGGGGGGGATGTGATTGGCCGGGGGGGGGGGGGGGGGGGGGGGGGTGATGTGATTGGCCGGGGGGGGGGGTGGGCGGTGATGTGATTGGTCTGGGGGGGGATGTGATGTGATTGGCTGGGTGGGGGGGGGGGTGATGTGATTGGCCGGGGGAGGGGTGATGTGATTGGCCGGGGGGGGCGGTGATGTGATTGGCCGGGGCGGGGGGTGGGGGGGGGGATGTGATTGGTCGGGGGGGGGGGGGGGGGATGTGATTGGTCTGGGGGGAGGGATGTGATTGGTCGGGGGGGGGGGATGTGATTGGTCTGGGGGGAGGGATGTGATTGGTCGGGGGGGGGGATGTGATTGGCCGGGGAGAGGGTGATGTGATTGGTCGGGGGGGGGATGTGATTGGCCGGGGAGGGGGTGATGACGGTGTATTTCGGCCAATGGGAAGAGGGGACTCCGTCTTTCTGAAGGGCTTCCTTCCCTCTCTGTCCAGGCCCAGAACCTGGCCCTGCGGAGCCAGCAGACGATGGCCTCGGGGGTCTCGCTCCAGAGCTCCGGCCAGAAGACCACCTCGGTGGTGGTCAGCCAGTCATCCAGCCTGAGCCCGGCCCAGACCATCACCGTCACCCAGGCCTCCTCCCTCAACCTGGTCAGCCAGCCCACCGCCGCCGCCAAAGCATCCGGGAGTGGGGCCACGCCGGGAATCGGACACTCCAGCCAGTCCGAGGCCGACAACATCCTGAAAAAGGCCGAAGCGGACGGGGCATCGAGTGCCCAGAGCTGTGGGATTAACCTGACTCGCAGCGTCACTCCCACCGGACAGACGCTCATCAGCTCAGGTACCGACTGCAGCATGTTCCAGGCCCGGGACTGGGAATGTCGGACACTCCGGGACCGGGATAGGGGATCTCAGACACTCCGGGACCGGGATAGGGGATGTCGGACACTCCGGGACCGGGATAGGGAATATCGGACACTCCGGGATAGGGATAGGGAATATTGGATACTCCGGGACCGGGATAGGGAATGTCACACACACACCAGGATAGGGGATATCACACACACTCCAGGAACGGGATAGGGAATATCAGACACTCCGGGACAGGGATAGGGAATATTGGACACACTCCGGGACCGGGATACGGAATGTCGGACACTCCGGGACCGGGATAGGGAACATCGGAAACTCCGGGACCGGGATAGGGAACATCGGAAACTCCGGGACCGGGATAGGGGTTATCGGACACTCCGGGACCGGGATAGGGGTTATCGGACACTCCGGGACCGGGATAGGGAACATTGGACACACTCCGGGACCGGGATAGGGAATGTCGGACACTCCGGGACAGGGATAGGGGACATCGGACACTCCGGGACCGGGATAGGGAATGTCGGACACTCCGGGACCGGGATAGGGAATGTCGGACACTCCGGGACCGGGATAGGGAATGTCGGACACACTCCGGGACTGGGATAGAGAATGTCGGACACGTCGGGACCGGGATAAGGGATATCATACACACTCCGGGACCGGGATAGGGAATGTCGGACATTCCGAGACCGGGATAGGGAATATCACACACACACCGGGATAGGGGATATCACACACATTCCGGGACCGGGATAGGGAATATCGGACACACTCCGGACCGGGATAGGGAACATCGGACACTCCGGGACCGGGATAGGGGAGATCGGACACTCCGGGACCGGGATAGGGGAGATCGGAAAATTCGGGACCGGGATAGGGGATATCGGACACTCCGGGACCGGGATAGGGGATATCAGACACACTCCAGGACAGGGATAGGGGATATCAGACACTCCGGGACCGGGATAGGGGATATCGGACACTCCGGGACTGGGATAGGGAATGTCGCACAGTCCAGGACCGGGATAGGGGATATCAGGCACTCCGGGACTGGGATAGAGAATGTCGCACACTTCGGGACCGGGATAGGGGATATCAGACACACTCCAGGACCGGAATAGGGGATATCGGACACTCCGGGATAGGGGATATCAGACACACTCCAGGACCGGGATAGGGGATATCGGACACTCCGGGATAGGGGATATCGGACACTCCGGGACTGGGAAAGGGGATATCGGACACTCTGGGACCGGGATAGGGGATATAAGACACTCCGGGACCGGGATTGGGAATGTCGGACACTCCGGGACCGGGATAGGGAATGTCGGACAATCCAGGACCGGGATTGGGAATGTCGGACAATCCAGGACCGGGATTGGGAATGTCGGACACTCTGGGACCGGGATAGGGAATATCCGACACTCTGGGACCGGGATAGGGGCTATCGGACACACTCCAGACCAGGATAGGGAATGTCGGACACTCCGGGACCGGGATAGGGGATATCGGACACACTCCAGACCAGGATAGGGAATGTCGGACACTCCGGGACCGGGATAGGGGATATCGGACACTCCGGGACCGGGATAGGGGATATCGGACACTCCGGGACCGGGATAGGGAATGTCGGACAATCCAGGACCGGGATTGGGAATGTCGGACACTCTGGGACCGGGATAGAGAATATCGGACACTCTGGGACCGGGAGAGGGGATATCAGACACTCTGGAACTGGGATAGGGGCTATCGGACACACTCCAGACCAGGATAGGGAATGTCGGACACTCCGGGACCGGGATAGGGGATATCGGACACTCCAGGACCGGCATAGGGGATATCAGACACACTCCGGGACCGTGATAGGGGATATCGGACACACTCCGGGATAGGGAATGTCAGACACTCTGGGACCGGGATAGGGGATATCGGACACTCCAGGACCGGGATAGGGGATATCGGACACTCCAGGACAGGGATAGAGGATATTGGACACACTCCAGGACCAGGATAGGGAATGTCGGACACTCCGGGACCGGGATAGGGGATATCGGACACTCCAGGACCGGGATAGGGGATATCGGACACTCCGGGAGCGGGATAGGGGATATCGACGCTCCAGGACCGGGATAGGGGATATCAGACACACTCCAGGACCGGGATAGGGAATGTTGGACACTCCGGGACCGGGATAGGGAATCTCGGACACTCCGGGACTGGGATAGGGGATATCGAACACAGTCCGGGACCGGGATAGGGGATATCGGACACACTCCGCGACGGGATAGGGAATATCGGACACACTCCGGACCGGGATAGGGAATATCGGACACTCCGGGACAGGGATAGGGGATATCGGACACACTCCTGGACCGGGATAGGGAATGTCGGACACTCCGGGACCGGGATGGGGGATATCAGACTCTCTGGGACCGGGATAGGGGATATCGGACACTCCTGGACCGGGACAGGGAATGTCGGACACTCCTGGACCGGGATAGCAGATATAGGACACTCCTGGACTGGGATAGGGGATATCAGACACACTCCGGGATAGGGAATGTCGGACACTCCTGGACTGGGATAGGGGATATCAGACACACTCCGGGATAGGGAATGTCGGACACACTCCAGGACCGGGATAGGGGATATCGGACACTCCGGGACCGAGATAGGGGATATCAGACACACTCCAGGACCGGGATAGGGGATATCAGACACACTCCGGGACCGGGATACTGAATATCGGACACTTTCCGGGACTGGAATAGGGAATACTGGACACATTCCGGGACAGGGATAGGGAATCTCGGACACTCCGGGACTGGGATAGGGGATATCGAACACACTCCGGTACTGGGATAGGGGATATCGGACACACTCCGCGACGGGATAGGGAATATCGGACACTCTCCGGGACCGGGATAGGGAATGTCAGACACTCTGGGACAGGGATAGGGGATATCGGACACACTCCCGGACCGGGATAGGGAATGTCGGACACTCCGGGACCGAGATAGGGAATGTTGGACACTCCGGGACCGGGATAGGGGATATCAGACACTCTGGGACCGGGATAGGGGATATCGGACACTCCGGGACCGGGATAGGGGATATCGGACGCTCCAGGACCGGGATAGGGGATATCGGACACTCCGGGACAGGGATAGGGGATATCGGACACTCCGGGACAGGGATAGGGAATATCGGACACTCCGGGACAGGGATAGGGAATATCGGACACTCCGGGACAGGGAAAGTTGGACACTCCAGGACCTGGACAGGGAATGTCGGACACTCCGGGACCGGGATAGGGGATATCAGACACACTCCGGGACCGGGATAGGGGATATCGGACACACTCCGGGACCGGGATAGGGAATATCGGACACTCTCCGGGACAGGGATAGGGAATCTCGGACACTCCGGGACTGGGATAGGGGATATCGAACACACTCCGGGACTGGGATAGGAGATATCGGACACACTCCGCGACGGGATAGGGAATATCGGACACTCCGGGACCGGGATAGGGAATGTCAGACGCACTCCAGGACCGGGATAGGGGATATCGGACACTCTCCGGGACCGGGATAGGGAATGTCAGACACACTCCGGGACAGAGATAGGGAATCTCGGACACTCCGGGACTGGGATAGGGGATATCGAACACACTCCGGGACTGGGATAGGAGATATCGGACACACTCCGCGACGGGATAGGGAATATCGGACACTCCGGGACCGGGATAGGGAATGTCAGACACACTCCGGGACCGGGATAGGGGATATCGGACACTCTCCGGGACCGGGATAGGGAATGTCAGACACACTCCGGGACAGAGATAGGGAATCTCGGACACTCCGGGACTGGGATAGGGGATATCGAACACACTCCGGGACTGGGATAGGAGATATCGGACACACTCCGCGACGGGATAGGGAATATCGGACACTCCGGGACCGGGATAGGGAATGTCAGACGCACTCCAGGACCGGGATAGGGGATATCGGACACTCTCCGGGACCGGGATAGGGAATGTCAGACACACTCCGGGACAGAGATAGGGAATCTCGGACACTCCGGGACTGGGATAGGGGATATCGAACACACTCCGGGACTGGGATAGGAGATATCGGACACACTCCGCGACGGGATAGGGAATATCGGACACTCCGGGACCGGGATAGGGAATGTCAGACACACTCCGGGACCGGGATAGGGGATATCGGACACACTCCGCGACGGGATAGGGAATATCGGACACTCCGGGACCGGGATAGGGAATGTCAGACGCACTCCAGGACCGGGATAGGGGATATCGGACATTTCTGGACCATGATAGAGAATATCGGACACACTCCGGGACCGGGATAGGGAATGTCGGACACTCCGGGACCGGGTTAGGGAATATCAGACACTCCGGGACAGGGATAGGGGATATCAGACACACTCCGGACCGGGATAGGGAATGTCGGACACTCCGGGACAGGGATAGGGAATATCGGACACACTCCCGGACCGGGATAGGGAATGTCGGACACTCCGGGACAGGGATAGGGAATGTCGGATGCTCCGGGACCGGGATAGGGAATGTCGGACACTCCAGGACCGGGATAGGGGATATCGGACACTCCGGAACCGGGATAGGGGATATCGGACACTCCGGGACCGGGACAGGGAATATCAGACACTCCGGGACCGGGATAGAGGATATCGGACACTCCGGGACCGGGATAGGGAATATCGGACACTCCGGGACTGGGACAGGGAATATCAGACACTCCGGGACTGGGATAGGGAATGTCGGACACTCCGGGACCGGGATAGGGTACGTCGGACACTCTGGGACCAGATAGGGAATGTCGGACACACTCCGGGACCGGGATAGGGGATATCGGACACTCCAGGACCGGGATAGGGGATATCGGACACACTTCGGGACCGGGATAGGGGTTATCGGACACTCCGGGACCGGGATAGGGGTTATTGGACACTCTGGGGCCGGGATAGGAGATATCGGACACTCCAGGATCGGGATTGGGGATATCGGACAATCCGGGACCAGGATAGGGAATGTCGGACACTCTGGGATAGGGACAGGGAATGTCGGATACACTCCGGGACCGGGATGGGGTCAGCGGACACTCCGGGACCAGGACAAGGAATGTCAGACACACTCCAGGACCGGGATAGGGAATGTCGGAAGCATTCCTGCACCGGGATAGGGGATATCGGACACTCCGGGACCGGGACAGGGAATGTCAGACACACTCCGGGACTGGGATGGGGGATATCAGACACACTCCGGGACCGGGATAGGGAATATCACTCTCCGGGACCGGGATAGGGAATATTGGACACACTCCGGGACAGGGATAGGGAATCTCGGACACTCCGGGACTGGGATAGGGGATATCGGATACACTCCGGGACTGGGATAGGGGATATCGGACGCTCCAGGACCGGGATAGGGGATATCAGACACACTCCAGGACCGGGATAGGGGATATCGGACACTCCGGGACAGGGAATGTTGGACACTCCAGGACCAGGATAGGGGATATTGGACACTCCTGGACTGGGATAGGGGATATCAGACACACTCCAGGATAGGGAATGTCGGACACACTCCGGGACCGGGATAGGGGATATCGGACACTCCGGGACCGAGATAGGGGGAATCAGACACACTCCGGGACCGGGATAGGGGTTGTCGGAGACACTCCGGGACCGGGATAGGGAATATCGGACACTCTCCGGGACCGGGATAGGGAATATTGGACACACTTCGGGACAGGGATAGGGAATCTCGGACACTCCGGGACTGGGATAAGGGATATCGAACACACTCCGGGACTGGGATAGGGGATATCGGACACACTCCGCGACGGATTAGGGAATATCGGACATTCTGGGACCGGGATAGGGAATGTCAGACGGACTCCAGGACCGGGATAGGGGATATCGGACACTCCGGGACCAGGATAGGGAATATCGGACACACTCCGGGACCGGGAAAGGGAATGTCGGACACTCCGGGACTGGGATAGGGAATGTCGGACACTCCGGGACTGGGATAGGGAATGTCGGACACTCCGGGACCGGGATAGGGAATATCACTCTCCGGGACCGGGATAGGGAATATTGGACACACTCCGGGACAGGGATAGGGAATCTCGGACACTCCGGGACTGGGATAGGGGATATCGGACACACTCCGGGACTGGGATAGGGGATATCGGACGCTCCAGGACCGGGATAGGGGATATCAGACACACTCCAGGACCGGGATAGGGGATATCGGACACTCCGGGACAGGGAATGTTGGACACTCCAGGACCAGGATAGGGGATATTGGACACTCCTGGACTGGGATAGGGGATATCAGACACACTCCAGGATAGGGAATGTCGGACACACTCCGGGACCGGGATAGGGGATATCGGACACTCCGGGACCGAGATAGGGGGAATCAGACACACTCCGGGACCGGGATAGGGGATGTCGGAGACACTCCGGGACCGGGATAGGGAATATCAGACACTCTCCGGGACCGGGATAGGGAATATTGGACACACTTCGGGACAGGGATAGGGAATCTCGGACACTCCGGGACTGGGATAAGGGATATCGAACACACTCCAGGACTGGGATAGGGGATATCGGACACACTCCGCGACGGATTAGGGAATATCGGACATTCTGGGACCGGGATAGGGAATGTCAGACGGACTCCAGGACCGGGATAGGGGATATCGGACACTCCGGGACCAGGATAGGGAATATCGGACACACTCCGGGACCGGGAAAGGGAATGTCGGACACTCCGGGACTGGGATAGGGAATGTCGGACACTCTGGGACTGGGATAGGGAATGTCGGACACTCCGGGACCGGGATAGGGGATATCGGACGCTCCGGGACCGGGACAGGGAATATCGGACACTCCGGGACTGGAATAGGGAATATCGGACACTCTGGGACCAGGATAGGGGATATCAGACACTCCGGGACTGGGATAGGGAATGTCGGACACTCCGGGACTGGGATATGGTATGTCGGACACTCTGGGACCAGATAGGGAATGTCGGACACACTCCGGGACCGGGATAGGGGATATCGGACACTCCGGGACCGGGACAGGGGATATCGGACACACTCCGGGACCGGGATAGTGGTTATCGGACACTCCGGGACCGAGATAGGGGTTATCGGACACTCTGGGACCGGGATAGGAGATATCGGACACTCCAGGACCGTGATTGGGGATATCGGACAATCCGGGACCGGGATAGGGAATGTCGGACACTCTGGGATAGGGACAGGGAATGTTGGATACACTCCAGGACCGGGATGGGGTCAGCGGACACTCCGGGACCAGGACAAGGAATGTCGGACACACTCCAGGACCGGGATAGGGAATGTCGGAAGCATTCCTGCACCGAGATAGGGGATATCGGACACTCTGGGACCGGGACAGGGAATGTCAGACACACTCCGGGACTGGGATGGGGTCATCGGACACTCCGGGATAGGGAATGTCGGACACATTCCTGGACTGGGATAGGGGATATCGGACACTTCGGGACCGGGACAGGGAATGTCGCAAACTCGGGAACAGGGATAGGAAATGTCGCACGCAGTCCGGGATAGGAAATATCGGACACTGCGGAACTGGGATAGGGAATATCGGACACTCCGGGTTAGGGAATATCTGACACTCTGGGACCGGGATAGGGAATATCAGACACTCCGGGACTGGGATAGGGGATATCGGACACTCCGGGACCGGGACAGGGAATATCAGACATTCCAGGACTGGGATAGGGAATGTCGGACACTCCGGGACCGGGATAGGGACTGTCGGACACTCCGGGACCGGGATAGGGGATATCGGACACTCCGGGACCGGGATAGGGGATATCGGAAACTCCGGGACCGGGATAGGGGATATCAGACACACTCCGGGACCGGGATAGGGGTTATCGGACACTCCGGGACCGGGATAGGGGTTATCGGACACTCTGGGACCGGGATAGGGGATATCGGACACTCCGGGACCGGGATAGGGAATATCGGACGCTCTCCGGGACAGGGATAGGGAATATTGGACACACTCCGGGACAGGGATAGGGAATCTCGGACACTCCGGGACTGGGATAGGGGATATCGAACACACTCCGGGACTGGGATAGGGGATATCGGACACACTCCGCGACGGGATAGGGAATATCGGACATTCCGGGACCGGGATAGGGAATGTCAGACGCACTCCAGGACCGGGATAGGGGATATCGGACACTCCGGGACCGGGATAGGGAATGTCGGACACTCCGGGACAGGGATAGGGGATATCAGACACACTCCGGACCGGGATAGGGAATATCGGACACTCCGGGACAGGGATAGGGGATATTGGACACACTCCCGGACTGGGATAGGGAATGTCGGACACTCCGGGACAGGGATAGGGAATGTCGGACGCTCCGGGACCGGGATAGGGAATGTCGGACACTCCAGGACCGGGATAGGGGATATCGGACACTCCGGGACCGGGACAGGGAATATCAGACACTCCGGGACCGGGATAGAGGATATCGGACACTATGGGACCGGGATAGGGAATATCGGACACTCCGGGACCGGGACAGGGAATATCAGACACTCCGGGACTGGGATAGGGAATGTCGGACACTCCGGGACCGGGATAGGGTACGTCGGACACTCTGGGACCAGATAGGGAATGTCGGACACACTCCGGGACCGGGATAGGGGATATCGGACATTCCAGGACCGGGATAGGGGATATCGGACACACTTCGGGACCGGGATAGGGGTTATCGGACACTCCGGGACCGGGATAGGGGTTATTGGACACTCTGGGGCCGGGATACGAGATATCGGACACTCCGGGACCGGGATTGGGGATATCGGACAATCCGGGACCAGGATAGGGAATGTCGGACACTCTGGGATAGGGACAGGGAATGTCGGATACACTCCGGGACCGGGATGGGGTCAGCGGACACTCCAGGACCAGGACAAGGAATGTCGGACACACTCCAGGACCGGGATAGGGAATGTTGGAAGCATTCCTGCACCGGGATAGGGGATATCGGACACTCCGGGACCAGGACAGGGAATGTCAGACACACTCCGGGACCGGGATGGGGGATATCAGACACACTCCGGGACCGGGATAGGGAATATCGGACACTCTCCGGGACCGGGATAGGGAATATTGGACACACTCCGGGACAGGGATAGGGAATCTCGGACACTCCGGGACTGGGATAGGGGATATCGGACACACTCCGGGACTGGGATAGGGGATATCGGACACACTCCGCGATGGGATAGGGAATGTCGGACACTCCGGGACCGGGATAGGGAATGTCGGACACTCCGGGACCGGGATAGGGGATATCAGACACTCCGGGACCGGGATAGGGGATATCGGACGCTCCAGGACCGGGATAGGGGATATCAGACACACTCCAGGACCGGGATAGGGGATATCGGACACTCCGGGACAGGGAATGTTGGACACTCCAGGACCGGGATAGGGGATATTGGACACTCCTGGACTGGGATAGGGGATATCAGACACACTCCAGGACCGGGATAGGGGATATCGGACACTCCGGGACAGGGAATGTTGGACACTCCAGGACCGGGATAGGGGATATTGGACACTCCTGGACTGGGATAGGGGATATCAGACACACTCCAGGATAGGAAATGTCGGACACACTCCGGGTCCGGGATAGGGGATATCGGACACTCCGGGACCGAGATAGGGGAAATCAGACACACTCCGGGACCGGGATAGGGGATATCGGACACTCCAGGACTGGGATAGGGGATATCGAACACACTCCGGGACTGGGATAGGGGATATCGGACACACTCCGCGACGGATTAGGGAATATCGGACACTCTGGGACCGGGATAGGGAATGTCAGACGCACTCCAGGACTGGGATAGGGGATATCGGACACTCCGGGACCGGGACAGGGAATATCAGACACTCCGGGACCGGGATAGAGGATATCGGACACTCCGGGACCGGGATAGGGAATATCGGACACTCCGGGACTGGGACAGGGAATATCAGACACTCCGGGACTGGGATAGGGAATGTCGGACACTCCGGGACCGGGATAGGGTACGTCGGACACTCTGGGACCAGATAGGGAATGTCGGACACACTCCGGGACCGGGATAGGGGATATCGGACACTCCAGGACCGGGATAGGGGATATCGGACACACTTCGGGACCGGGATAGGGGTTATCGGACACTCCGGGACCGGGATAGGGGTTATTGGACACTCTGGGGCCGGGATAGGAGATATCGGACACTCCAGGATCGGGATTGGGGATATCGGACAATCCGGGACCAGGATAGGGAATGTCGGACACTCTGGGATAGGGACAGGGAATGTCGGATACACTCCGGGACCGGGATGGGGTCAGCGGACACTCCGGGACCAGGACAAGGAATGTCAGACACACTCCAGGACCGGGATAGGGAATGTCGGAAGCATTCCTGCACCGGGATAGGGGATATCGGACACTCCGGGACCGGGACAGGGAATGTCAGACACACTCCGGGACTGGGATGGGGGATATCAGACACACTCCGGGACCGGGATAGGGAATATCACTCTCCGGGACCGGGATAGGGAATATTGGACACACTCCGGGACAGGGATAGGGAATCTCGGACACTCCGGGACTGGGATAGGGGATATCGGATACACTCCGGGACTGGGATAGGGGATATCGGACGCTCCAGGACCGGGATAGGGGATATCAGACACACTCCAGGACCGGGATAGGGGATATCGGACACTCCGGGACAGGGAATGTTGGACACTCCAGGACCAGGATAGGGGATATTGGACACTCCTGGACTGGGATAGGGGATATCAGACACACTCCAGGATAGGGAATGTTGGACACTCCAGGACCAGGATAGGGGATATCGGACACTCCTGGACTGGGATAGGGGATATCAGACACACTCCAGGATAGGGAATGTCGGACACACTCCGGGACCGGGATAGGGGATATCGGACACTCCGGGACCGAGATAGGGGGAATCAGACACACTCCGGGACCGGGATAGGGGTTGTCGGAGACACTCCGGGACCGGGATAGGGAATATCGGACACTCTCCGGGACCGGGATAGGGAATATTGGACACACTTCGGGACAGGGATAGGGAATCTCGGACACTCCGGGACTGGGATAAGGGATATCGAACACACTCCGGGACTGGGATAGGGGATATCGGACACACTCCGCGACGGATTAGGGAATATCGGACATTCTGGGACCGGGATAGGGAATGTCAGACGGACTCCAGGACCGGGATAGGGGATATCGGACACTCCGGGACCAGGATAGGGAATATCGGACACACTCCGGGACCGGGAAAGGGAATGTCGGACACTCCGGGACTGGGATAGGGAATGTCGGACACTCCGGGACTGGGATAGGGAATGTCGGACACTCCGGGACCGGGATAGGGAATATCACTCTCCGGGACCGGGATAGGGAATATTGGACACACTCCGGGACAGGGATAGGGAATCTCGGACACTCCGGGACTGGGATAGGGGATATCGGACACACTCCGGGACTGGGATAGGGGATATCGGACGCTCCAGGACCGGGATAGGGGATATCAGACACACTCCAGGACCGGGATAGGGGATATCGGACACTCCGGGACAGGGAATGTTGGACACTCCAGGACCAGGATAGGGGATATTGGACACTCCTGGACTGGGATAGGGGATATCAGACACACTCCAGGATAGGGAATGTCGGACACACTCCGGGACCGGGATAGGGGATATCGGACACTCCGGGACCGAGATAGGGGGAATCAGACACACTCCGGGACCGGGATAGGGGATGTCGGAGACACTCCGGGACCGGGATAGGGAATATCAGACACTCTCCGGGACCGGGATAGGGAATATTGGACACACTTCGGGACAGGGATAGGGAATCTCGGACACTCCGGGACTGGGATAAGGGATATCGAACACACTCCAGGACTGGGATAGGGGATATCGGACACACTCCGCGACGGATTAGGGAATATCGGACATTCTGGGACCGGGATAGGGAATGTCAGACGGACTCCAGGACCGGGATAGGGGATATCGGACACTCCGGGACCAGGATAGGGAATATCGGACACACTCCGGGACCGGGAAAGGGAATGTCGGACACTCCGGGACTGGGATAGGGAATGTCGGACACTCTGGGACTGGGATAGGGAATGTCGGACACTCCGGGACCGGGATAGGGGATATCGGACGCTCCGGGACCGGGACAGGGAATATCGGACACTCCGGGACTGGAATAGGGAATATCGGACACTCTGGGACCAGGATAGGGGATATCAGACACTCCGGGACTGGGATAGGGAATGTCGGACACTCCGGGACTGGGATATGGTATGTCGGACACTCTGGGACCAGATAGGGAATGTCGGACACACTCCGGGACCGGGATAGGGGATATCGGACACTCCGGGACCGGGACAGGGGATATCGGACACACTCCGGGACCGGGATAGTGGTTATCGGACACTCCGGGACCGAGATAGGGGTTATCGGACACTCTGGGACCGGGATAGGAGATATCGGACACTCCAGGACCGTGATTGGGGATATCGGACAATCCGGGACCGGGATAGGGAATGTCGGACACTCTGGGATAGGGACAGGGAATGTTGGATACACTCCAGGACCGGGATGGGGTCAGCGGACACTCCGGGACCAGGACAAGGAATGTCGGACACACTCCAGGACCGGGATAGGGAATGTCGGAAGCATTCCTGCACCGAGATAGGGGATATCGGACACTCTGGGACCGGGACAGGGAATGTCAGACACACTCCGGGACTGGGATGGGGTCATCGGACACTCCGGGATAGGGAATGTCGGACACATTCCTGGACTGGGATAGGGGATATCGGACACTTCGGGACCGGGACAGGGAATGTCGCAAACTCGGGAACAGGGATAGGAAATGTCGCACGCAGTCCGGGATAGGAAATATCGGACACTGCGGAACTGGGATAGGGAATATCGGACACTCCGGGTTAGGGAATATCTGACACTCTGGGACCGGGATAGGGAATATCAGACACTCCGGGACTGGGATAGGGGATATCGGACACTCCGGGACCGGGACAGGGAATATCAGACATTCCAGGACTGGGATAGGGAATGTCGGACACTCCGGGACCGGGATAGGGAATGTCGGACACTCCGGGACCGGGATAGGGGATATCGGACACTCCGGGACCGGGATAGGGGATATCGGAAACTCCGGGACCGGGATAGGGGATATCAGACACACTCCGGGACCGGGATAGGGGTTATCGGACACTCCGGGACCGGGATAGGGGTTATCGGACACTCTGGGACCGGGATAGGGGATATCGGACACTCCGGGACCGGGATAGGGAATATCGGACGCTCTCCGGGACAGGGATAGGGAATATTGGACACACTCCGGGACAGGGATAGGGAATCTCGGACACTCCGGGACTGGGATAGGGGATATCGAACACACTCCGGGACTGGGATAGGGGATATCGGACACACTCCGCGACGGGATAGGGAATATCGGACATTCCGGGACCGGGATAGGGAATGTCAGACGCACTCCAGGACCGGGATAGGGGATATCGGACACTCCGGGACCGGGATAGGGAATGTCGGACACTCCGGGACAGGGATAGGGGATATCAGACACACTCCGGACCGGGATAGGGAATATCGGACACTCCGGGACAGGGATAGGGGATATTGGACACACTCCCGGACTGGGATAGGGAATGTCGGACACTCCGGGACAGGGATAGGGAATGTCGGACGCTCCGGGACCGGGATAGGGAATGTCGGACACTCCAGGACCGGGATAGGGGATATCGGACACTCCGGGACCGGGACAGGGAATATCAGACACTCCGGGACCGGGATAGAGGATATCGGACACTATGGGACCGGGATAGGGAATATCGGACACTCCGGGACTGGGATAGGGAATGTCGGACACTCCGGGACCGGGATAGGGAATGTCGGACACTCCGGGACCGGGATAGGGTACGTCGGACACTCTGGGACCAGATAGGGAATGTCGGACACACTCCGGGACCGGGATAGGGGATATCGGACATTCCAGGACCGGGATAGGGGATATCGGACACACTTCGGGACCGGGATAGGGGTTATCGGACACTCCGGGACCGGGATAGGGGTTATTGGACACTCTGGGGCCGGGATACGAGATATCGGACACTCCGGGACCGGGATTGGGGATATCGGACAATCCGGGACCAGGATAGGGAATGTCGGACACTCTGGGATAGGGACAGGGAATGTCGGATACACTCCGGGACCGGGATGGGGTCAGCGGACACTCCAGGACCAGGACAAGGAATGTCGGACACACTCCAGGACCGGGATAGGGAATGTTGGAAGCATTCCTGCACCGGGATAGGGGATATCGGACACTCCGGGACCAGGACAGGGAATGTCAGACACACTCCGGGACCGGGATGGGGGATATCAGACACACTCCGGGACCGGGATAGGGAATATCGGACACTCTCCGGGACCGGGATAGGGAATATTGGACACACTCCGGGACAGGGATAGGGAATCTCGGACACTCCGGGACTGGGATAGGGGATATCGGACACACTCCGGGACTGGGATAGGGGATATCGGACACACTCCGCGATGGGATAGGGAATGTCGGACACTCCGGGACCGGGATAGGGAATGTCGGACACTCCGGGACCGGGATAGGGGATATCAGACACTCCGGGACCGGGATAGGGGATATCGGACGCTCCAGGACCGGGATAGGGGATATCAGACACACTCCAGGACCGGGATAGGGGATATCGGACACTCCGGGACAGGGAATGTTGGACACTCCAGGACCGGGATAGGGGATATTGGACACTCCTGGACTGGGATAGGGGATATCAGACACACTCCAGGACCGGGATAGGGGATATCGGACACTCCGGGACAGGGAATGTTGGACACTCCAGGACCGGGATAGGGGATATTGGACACTCCTGGACTGGGATAGGGGATATCAGACACACTCCAGGATAGGAAATGTCGGACACACTCCGGGTCCGGGATAGGGGATATCGGACACTCCGGGACCGAGATAGGGGAAATCAGACACACTCCGGGACCGGGATAGGGGATATCGGACACTCCAGGACTGGGATAGGGGATATCGAACACACTCCGGGACTGGGATAGGGGATATCGGACACACTCCGCGACGGATTAGGGAATATCGGACACTCTGGGACCGGGATAGGGAATGTCAGACGCACTCCAGGACTGGGATAGGGGATATCGGACACTCCGGGACCAGGATAGGGAATATCGGACACACTCCGGGACCGGGATAGGGAATGTCGGACACTCCGGGACTGGGATAGGGAATGTCGGACACTCCGGGACTGGGATAGGGGATATCAGACGCTCCGGGACCGGGACAGGGAATATCGGACACTCCGCGACCGGGATAGGGAATATCGGACACTCTGGGACCAGGATAGGGGATATCAGACACTCCGGGACTGGGATAGGGAATGTCGGACACTCCGGGACTGGGATACGGTATGTCGGACACTCTGGGACCAGATAGGGAATGTTGGACACACTCCGGGACCGGGATAGGGGTTATCGGACACTCCGGGACCGGGATAGGGGTTATCGGACACTCTGGGACCGGGATAGGAGATATCGGACACTCCGGGACCGTGATTGGGGATATCGGACAATCCGGGACCGGGATAGGGAATGTCGGACACTCTGGGATAGGGACAGGGAATGTCGGATACACTCCGGGACCGGGATGGGGTCAGCGGACACTCCGGGACCAGGACAAGGAATGTCGGACACACTCCAGGACCGGGATAGGGAATGTCGGAAGCATTCCTGCACCGAGATAGGGGATATCGGACACTCTGGGACCGGGACAGGGAATGTCAGACACACTCCGGGACTGGGATGGGGTCATCGGACACTCCGGGATAGGGAATGTCGGACACATTCCTGGACCGGGATAGGGGATATCGGACACTTCGGGACCGGGACAGGGAATGTCGCAAACTCGGGAACAGGGATAGGAAATGTCGCACACAGTCCGGGATAGGGAATATCGGACACTGCGGGACCGGGACAGGGAATATCGGACACTCCGGGATAGGGAATATCTGACACTCTGGGACCGGGATAGGGAATATCAGACACTCCGGGACTGGGATAGGGGATATCGGACACTCCGGGACCGGGACAGGGAATATCAGACATTCCAGGACTGGGATAGGGGATATCGGACACTCCGGGACCGGGATAGGGGATATCGGACACTCCGGGACCGGGATAGGGGATATTGGACAATCCAGGACCGGGATAGGGAATGTCGGACACTCCGGGATAGGGACAGGGAATGTTGGATACGCTCCGGGACCAGGATGGGGCTAGCGGACACTCCGGGACCGGGACAGGGAATGTCAGACACACTCTGGGACCGGGATAGGGGATATCTGACACTCCGGGACTGGGGCAGGGAATGTCGCAAACTCGGGAACAGGGATAGGGAATGTCGCACACAGTCCGGGATAGGGAATATCGGACACTGCGGGACCGGGATAGGGAATATCGGACGCTCCTGGACAGGGACAGAGAATATCGGACACTCCGGGACCGGGACAGAGAATATCGGACTCTCCGGGACCGGGACAGAGAATATCGGACACTCCGGGATCGGGAATATCGGATACTCCGGGACTGGGACAGGGAGTATCGGACGCTCCGGGACAGTGAGCATCGGACACTCCGGGACCGGGACAGGGAATATCGGACACTCCGGGACAGGGACAGGGAATATCGGACATAATCCGGGACCGTGATAGGGAATATCGTACACAATTCGGGACCGTGATAGGGAATATCACACAGTCTGGGACCGTGATAGGGAATATCGCACACAATCTGGGATCGTGATAGGGAATATCGCACACAATCCCGGACCGGGATAGGGAATGTCGCATACAATCCCGGACCGGGATAGGGAATGTCACACACAATCCCGGACCGGGATAGGGAATATTGCACACAATCCGGGACCGTGATAGGGAATATCGCACACAATCCCGGACCGGGATAGGGAATGTCGCACACAATCCCGGACCGGGATAGGGAATGTCGCACACAATCCCGGACCGGGATAGGGAATGTCGCACACAATCCCGGACCGGGATAGGGAATGTCGCACACAAACCCGGACCGGGATAGGGAATGTCGCACACAAACCCGGACCGTGATAGGGAATGTCGCACACAATCCCGGACCGGGATAGGGAATATCGCACACAATCCCGGACCGGGATAGGGATTTTCGGACACACTCTGGGACAGAAAATATTGGACACCCCGGGACCGGGACAGGGAATATCGCACACGCTCTGGCATAGCGAATATCGCACACACTCCGGGATAGGAAATATCGCACACCCCGGGACCGGGACAGGGAATATCGCATACGCTCCGGCATAGGGAATATCACACACACTCCGGGATAGGGAATATCAAACACATTCCAGGATAGGGAATATCGCTCACGCTCCAGGATAGGGAATATCGCACATGCTCCAGGATAGGGAATATCGCACATGCTCCGGGATAGGGAATATCGCACACGCTCCGGGACAGGGAATATCGCACACATTCCGGGACAGGAAATATCGCACACACTCCGGGACGGAATATCGCACACATTCCGGGATGGAATATCGCACACACTCCCGGACAGGGAATATTGCAAACATTCCCGGATAGGGAATATCGCACACTTTCCGGGATAGGGAATATCGCACACATTCCGGGACAGGGAATATCGCACACGCTCTGGGACAGGGAATATCGCACACGCTCCGGGACAGGGAATATCGCACACGCTCCGGGACCGGGACAGGGAATATTACACACGCTCTGGCATAGGGAATATCGCACACACTCCGGGACAGGGAATATCGCACACACTCTGGGACAGGGAATAACGCACACACTCCGGGACAGGGAATAACGCACACACTCCGGCATAGGGAATATCGCACACATTCCGAGACAGGGAATATCGGACACCCTGGGACCGGGACAGGGAATATCGCACACACTCCAGGACAGGGAATATTGCACATGCTCTGGGACAGGGAATGTCGCACACTCTCTAGGACCGGGATAGTGAATATTGGACACTCTGGAACCGAAATAAGGAATATCGGACAAGATCCGGGACCGTGATAGGAAATATCGCACACAATCCGGGACTGGGATAGGGAATGTCGCACACAATCTCGGACCGGGATAGGGAATGTCGCACACAATCCCGGACCAGGATAGGGAATGTCGCACACAATCCCGGACCGGGATAGGGAATGTCGCAGACAATCCCGGACCGGGATAGGGAATGTCGCACACAATCCTGGACCGGGATAGGGAATATCACACACAATCCCGGACCGTGATAGGGATTTTCAGACACACTCCAGGACAGAGAATATTGGACACACCGGGACCAGGACAGGGAATATTGGACATCCCGGGAACGGGACAGGGAATATCGGACACCCTGGGACAGGGAATATCGCACACGCTCTGGCATAGGGAATATCGCACACACTCCGGGACAGGGAATATCGCACACCCTGGGACAGGGAATATCGCACACACTCCGGGACAGGGAATATCGCACACACTCCGGGACAGGGAATATCGCACACACCCCGGGACAGGGAATATCGCACACGCTCCGGGACAGGGAATATCGCACACCCCGGGACAGGGAATATCGCACACGCTCTGGGACAGGGAATATCGCACACACCCCGGGACAGGGAATATCACACACACTCTGGGACAGGGAATATCGCACACGCTCTGGGACAGGGAATATCGCACACGCTCTGGGACAGGGAATATCGCACATGCTCTGGGACAGGGAATATCGCACACGCTCTGGGACAGGGAATATCGCACACCCCGGGACAGGGAATATCGCACACCGCGGGACAGGGAATATCGCACACGCTCTGGGACAGGGAATATCACACACACGCTCCGGGACAGGGAATATCGCACACACTCTGGGACAGGGAATATCGCACATCCCGGGACAGGGAATATCGCACACACCCCGGGACAGGGAATATCGCACACGCTCTGGGACAGGGAATATCACACACACGCTCCGGGACAGGGAATATCGCACACCCCGGGACAGGGAATATCGCACACCCCGGGACAGGGAATATCGCACACACTCCGGGACAGGGAATATCGCACACGCTCTGGGACAGGGAATAACGCACACGCTCTGGGACAGGGAATATCGCACACGCTCCGGGACAGGGAATAACGCACACCCCGGGACAGGGAATATCACACACACTCCGGGACAGGGAATAACGCACACCCCGGGACAGGGAATATCGCACACACTCTGGGACAGGGAATATCGCACACACCCCGGGACCGGGACAGGGAATATCACACACACTCCGGGACTGGGATAGGGAATTATTGCAGGTTTGGTGATTTACCGGGTTTTCCCGAGTGGTTTTTTGGCGAGTTTGGGGTTTGGGGATTACGGGGGGGTTTGGGGATTACGGGGGGGTTTGGGGATTACGGGGGGTTCGGGGATTACGGGGGGGTTTGGGGATTACGGGGGGGTTGGGGATTACGGGGGGTTCGGGGATTACGGGGGGGTTCGGGGATTACGGGGGGGTTCGGGGATTACGGGGGGTTCGGGGATTACGGGGGGTTCGGGGATTACGGGGGGGTTCGGGGATTACGGGGGGGTTCGGGGATTACGGGGGAGTTTGGGGATTACGGGGGGGTTTGGGGATTATTGCCGGGTTTTGGGGATTATTGACGGGTTTTGGGGATTATTGATGGGTTTGGGGATTATTGCCGGGTTTTGGGGATTATTGATGGGTTTTGGGGATTATTGATGGGTTTTGGGGATTATTGCCGGGTTTTGGGGATTATTGATGGGTTTTGGGGATTATTGACGGGTTTTGGGGATTATTGACGGGTTTTGGGGATTATTGCCGGGTTTTGGGGATTATTGACGGGTTTTGGGGATTATTGACGGGTTTTGGGGATTATTGATGGGTTTTGGGGATTATTGATGGGTTTTGGGGATTATTGACGGGTTTTGGGGATTATTGCCGGGTTTTGGGGATTATTGATGGGTTTTGGGGATTATTGATGGGTTTTGGGGATTATTGCCGGGTTTTGGGGATTATTGATGGGTTTTGGGGATTATTGATGGGTTTTGGGGATTATTGCCGGGTTTTGGGGATTATTGATGGGTTTTGGGGATTATTGATGGGTTTTGGGGATTATTGATGGGTTTTGGGGATTATTGACGGGTTTTGGGGATTATTGACGGGTTTTGGGGATTATTGACGGGTTTTGGGGATTATTGCCGGGTTTTGGGGATTATTGACGGGTTTTGGGGATTATTGACGGGTTTTGGGGATTATTGCCGGGTTTTGGGGATTATTGTCGGGTTTTGGGGATTATTGATGGGTTTTGGGGATTATTGATGGGTTTTGGGGATTATTGCCGGGTTTTGGGGATTATTGCCGGGTTTTGGGGATTATTGATGGGTTTTGGGGATTATTGATGGGTTTTGGGGATTATTGATGGGTTTTGGGGATTATTGCCGGGTTTTGGGGATTATTGTCGGGTTTTGGGGATTATTGATGGGTTTTGGGGATTATTGATGGGTTTTGGGGATTATTGATGGGTTTTGGGGATTATTGCCCGGGTTTTGGGGATTATTGCCGGGTTTTGGGGATTATTGCCGGGTTTTGGGGATTATTGACGGGTTTTGGGGATTATTGTCGGGTTTTGGGGATTATTGATGGGTTTTGGGGATTATTGCCGGGTTTTGGGGATTATTGCCGGGTTTTGGGGATTATTGATGGGTTTTGGGGATTATTGATGGGTTTTGGGGATTATTGATGGGTTTTGGGGATTATTGATGGGTTTTGGGGATTATTGCCGGGTTTTGGGGATTATTGCCGGGTTTTGGGGATTATTGCCGGGTTTTGGGGATTATTGCCGGGTTTTGGGGATTATTGACGGGTTTTGGGGATTATTGACGGGTTTTGGGGATTATTGATGGGTTTTGGGGATTATTGACGGGTTTTGGGGATTATTGCCGGGTTTTGGGGATTATTGCCGGGTTTTGGGGATTATTGCCGGGTTTTGGGGATTATTGATGGGTTTTGGGGATTATTGCCGGGTTTTGGGGATTATTGCCGGGTTTTGGGGATTATTGATGGGTTTTGGGGATTATTGATGGGTTTTGGGGATTATTGATGGGTTTTGGGGATTATTGATGGGTTTTGGGGATTATTGCCGGGTTTTGGGGATTATTGCCGGGTTTTGGGGATTATTGACGGGTTTTGGGGATTATTGACGGGTTTTGGGGATTATTGACGGGTTTTGGGGATTATTGACGGGTTTTGGGGATTATTGACGGGTTTTGGGGATTATTGATGGGTTTTGGGGATTATTGATGGGTTTTGGGGATTATTGATGGGTTTTGGGGATTATTGCCGGGTTTGGGGATTATTGACGGGTTTTGGGGATTATTGATGGGTTTTGGGGATTATTGATGGGTTTTGGGGATTATTGACGGGTTTTGGGGATTATTGACGGGTTTTGGGGATTATTGACGGGTTTTGGGGATTATTGACGGGTTTTGGGGATTATTGATGGGTTTTGGGGATTATTGCCGGGTTTTGGGGATTATTGCCGGGTTTTGGGGATTATGGCCGGGTTTTGGGGATTATTGACGGGTTTTGGGGATTATTGATGGGTTTTGGGGATTATTGCCGGGTTTTGGGGATTATTGCCGGGTTTTGGGGATTATTGATGGGTTTTGGGGATTATTGATGGGTTTTGGGGATTATTGCCGGGTTTTGGGGATTATTGATGGGTTTTGGGGATTATTGATGGGTTTTGGGGATTATTGACGGGTTTTGGGGATTATTGACGGGTTTTGGGGATTATTGACGGGTTTTGGGGATTATTGACGGGTTTTGGGGATTATTGACGGGTTTTGGGGATTATTGACGGGTTTTGGGGATTATTGACGGGTTTTGGGGATTATTGACGGGTTTTGGGGATTATTGACGGGTTTTGGGGATTATTGACGGGTTTTGGGGATTATTGATGGGTTTTGGGGATTATTGACGGGTTTTGGGGATTATTGATGGGTTTTGGGGATTATTGATGGGTTTTGGGGATTATTGCCGGGTGTTGGGGATTATGGCCGGGTTTTGGGGATTATGGCCGGGTTTTGGGGATTATGGCCGGGTTTTGGGGATTATGGGTGGGTTTTGGGGATTATGGCCGGGTTTTGGGGATTATTGATGGGTTTTGGGGATTATTGCCGGGTTTTGGGGATTATGGCCGGGTTTTGGGGATTATTGATGGGTTTTGGGGATTATTGACGGGTTTTGGGGATTATTGACGGGTTTTGGGGATTATTGACGGTTTTGGGGATTATTGACGGGTTTTGGGGATTATTGACGGGTTTTGGGGATTATTGACGGGTTTTGGGGATTATTGACGGGTTTTGGGGATTATTGACGGGTTTTGGGGATTATTGACGGGTTTTGGGGATTATTGACGGGTTTTGGGGATTATTGACGGGTTTTGGGGATTATTGACGGGTTTTGGGGATTATTGACGGGTTTTGGGGATTATTGACGGGTTTTGGGGATTATTGACGGGTTTTGGGGATTATTGATGGGTTTTGGGGATTATGGCAGGGTTTTGGGGATTATTGATGGGTTTTGAGGATTATGGCCGGGTTTTGGGGATTATGGCCGGGTTTTGGGGATTATTGATGGGTTTTGGGGATTATTGCCGGGTTTTGGGGATTATTGATGGGTTTTGGGGATTATTGACGGGTTTTGGGGATTATTGACGGGTTTTGGGGATTATTGCCGGGTTTTGGGGATTATTGATGGGTTTTGGGGATTATTGCCGGGTTTTGGGGATTATTGATGGGTTTTGGGGATTATTGCCGGGTTTTGGGGATTATGGCCGGGTTTTGGGGATTATGGCCGGGTTTTGGGGATTATGGGTAGGTTTGGGGGTTTTGGGGATTATGGCCGGGTTTTGGGGATTATGGGTAGGTTTGGGGGTTTTGGGGATTATGGCCGGGTTTTGGGGATTGCAGCTCCTGGGGGGTGGGGGGGGGTTGCGGGTTTCGGGATGATTTTGGATGCGCTGAACTGTCGCGAGTTTTCCTGCCGTGGGGTGGATGCCCCCCCCTGACCTCCCTGTGTTTGTCTTTCACCCCTCCCCACCCCCCCCACCAGCCAGCAGCTACGGGCAGATTGCGCCGCACCC
>JANJGN010004627.1:0-31535 GCA_026770705.1 Isurus oxyrinchus
TTGGGAGGGTTGAATGAAGGTGTTGGTGGGGTGAGGTTGGGAGTGGGTGAATGAAGGTGTTGCGGGGGTTGGGAGGAGGTGAAGGAAGGTGTTGGGCGGTGAGGTTGGGAGACGGTGAATGAAGGTGTTGGGGGAGGTGAGGTTGGGAGGGGGTGAAAGAAGGTGTTGTGGGGTTGAGGTTGGGTGGGGGTGAATGAAAGTGATGGGGGGTGAGGTTGGGAAGGGGTGAATGAAGGTGTTGCGGGGGGTTGGGAGGGGATGAATGAATGTGTTGGGTGATGAGGTTGGGAGGGAGTGAATGAAGGTGTTGTTGGGGTTGGGAGGGGGTGAATGAAGATGTTGGTGGGGAAAGGTTGGGAGGTGGTTAACGAAGAAGATGGGGGGGTTTGGAGTGGGTTAATGAATGTGTTGGTGGGTGAGGTTGGGAGGGGGTGAAAGAAGGTGTTGGGGGGGGGGTTGGGAGCGGGTGAATGAAGGTGTTGGGTGGGGTTGCGAGTGGGTGAATGAAGGTGTTGGGGTGGTGAGGTTGGGAGGGGGTGAATGAATGTGTTGGGGGGTTGGGAGGGGGTGAATGAAGGTGTTGGGGGGTTAGGTTGGGAGGTGGTGAATGATGGTGTTGGTGGGATGGAAGGTGGTGAATGAATGTGTTGGGGGGTTGGGAGGGGGTGAATGAAGGTGTTGGGGGGGGTTGGGATGGGGTGAATGAAGGTGTTGGTGGGGTGAGGTTGGCAGACAGTGATCGAAGAAGTTGGGGGGATGGGAGGGGGTGATTGAAGGTGTTGGGGGGTGAGGTTGGGAGGGAGTGAAAGAAGGTGTTCGGGGATGAGGTTGGGAGGGGGTGAATGAAGGTGTTGGGGGTTGAGTTTGGGAGGGGGTGAATGAAGGTGTTGGGGGGGTTGGGAGTGGGTGAATGAAGGTGTTGGGAGGGTTGGGAGGGGGTGAATGAAGGTGTTGTGGGGTTGGGAGGGGTGAATGAAGGTGTTGGGGGTGTTGGGAAGGTGTGAATGAAGTTGTTGGGGGGGTGAGGTTGGGAGGGGGTGAATGAAGGTGTTGGGGGTTTGGGACGGTGTCAATGAAGGTGTTGGGGGGTGAGGTTGGCAGCGGGTGAATGAAGGTGTTGGGGGGTTTGGGAGGGTGTGAATGAAGTTGTTGGGGGGGGTGAGGTTGGGACGGGGTCAATGAAGGTGCTGGGGGGGTGAGGTTGGGAGCGGGTGAATGAAGGTGTTGGGGGGGTTTGGGAGGGGGTGATTGAAGGTGTTGGTTGGTGAGGAGGGCCGGGGTGAATGAAGTTGTTGGGAGGTTGGAAGGGGGTGAAAGAACGTGTTGGGTGGGTTTGGGAGGGGGTGAATGAAGGTTTTGGGCGGGTTGGGAGGGGGTTAATGAAGGTTTTGGGGGGGTTGGGAAGGGGTGAATGAAGGTGTTGGGGGGTGAGGATGGGAGGGGGTGAATGAAGGTGTTGGGCGGTTGGGAAGGGGTGAATGAAGATTTTTGGGGGGTTGGGAGGTGTGAATGAAGGTGTTGAGGGGTCAGGTTGGGAAGGGGTGAATGAAGGTATTGAGGGGGTTGGGAGGGGTGAATGAAGGTGTTGGGGGGGTTGAGAGGGCGTGAATGAAGGTGTTGGGGCGGTTGAAAATGGGAGGGGGTGAATGTAGCTGTTGTGGGGGGTTGGGAGGGGGTGAAAGAAGGTGTTGGGGGGGTTGGGAGAGGGTGAATGATGGTGTTAGGGTGGTTGAGAGGGGGTGAATGAAGGTGTTGGGGGGGTTGAGAGGGGGTGAATGAAGGTGTTGGGGGCTGAGTTTGAGAGGCGGTAAATGAAGTTGTTGTGGGGTTGGGAGGGGGTGAATGAAGGTGTTGCGGGGTTGGGAAGGGGTGAATGAAGATTTTTGTGGGGTTGGGAGGGGTGAATGAAGGTGTTGGGGGGTGAGGTTGGGAGGGGTGAATGAAGGTGTTGGGGGGTGAGGTTGGGAGGGGGTGAATGAAGGTGTTGGGGTGTGAGGTTGGGAGGGGGTGAATGAACGTGTTGAGGGGGTTGGGAGGAGGTGAATGAAGGTGTTGGGGGGTGAGGTTGGGAGGTGGAAAATAAAGGTGTTGGGGGGTTGGGAGGGGTGAATGAAGGTGTTGGGGGGTTGAGAGGGGGTGAATGAAGATGTTGGTGGGCTGAAAATGGGAGGGGGGTGAATGAAGCTGTTGGGGGGGTTTGGGAGGGGGTGAAAGAAGGTGTTGGGGGGATTGGGAGGGGGTGAATGAAGGTGTTGGGGGGGTTGAGAGGGGTTGAATGAAGGTGTTGTGGTGGTGAGGTTGAGAGGTGGTAAATGAAGGTGTTGGGGGTGTTGGGAAGGGGTGAATGAAGGTGTTGTGGTGGTGAGGTTGAGAGGCGGTAAATTAAGGTGTTGGGGGGGTTGGGAAGGGGTGAATGAAGGTGTTGGGGTGGTTGTGAGGGGGTGAATTAATGTTTTGGGGGGTTGAGTGGGGGTGAATGTTGGTGTTGGGGAGGTAGGGAGCGGGGTGAATGAAGGTGTTGGGGTGTTTGTGAGGGGGTGAATGAATGTTTTGGGGGGTTGGGTGGGGGTGAATGTTGGTGTTGGGGGTGTAGGGAGCGGGTGAATGAAGGTGTTGGGTGGGTTCGGAGGGGGTGAATGAAGATGTTGGGGGAGTGAGGTTGGGAAGGGGTGAACGAAGGTGTTGGGGAGGTTGGGAGGGGGTGAATGAAGGTGTTGGGGGAGTTGGGAGGGCATTAATGAATGTGTTGTGGGGTGAGGTTGGGAGGGAGTGAATGAAGGTGTTGGGGGCGTTGGGAGGGGGTGAATGAAGGTGTTGGTGGGTTGGGAGGGGGTGAATGAAGATGTTGGAGGGGTGAGTTTGGGAGGGTGTGAATGAAGGTGTTGGGTGGTCTGGAGGGGGTGAATGAAGGCGTTGAGGGGTTGGGAGGGTTGAATGAACGTGTTGGTGGGGTGAGGTTGGGAGGGGGTGAATGAAGGTGTTGGTGGGGTGAGGTTGGGAGGGGGTGAATGAAGGTGTTGCGGGGGTTGGGAGGAGGTGAAGGAAGGTGTTGGGGGGTGAGGTTGGGAGAGGGGGTGTGAATGAAGGTGTTGGGGGAGGTGAGGTTGGGAGGGGGTGAAAGAAGGTGTTGCGGGGTTGAGGTTGGGTGGGGGTGAATGAAAGTGCTGGGGGGTGAGGTTGGGAGCGGGTGAATGAAGGTGTTGCGGGGGATTGGGAGGGGGTGAATGAATGTGTTGGGTGATGAGGTTTGGAGGGAGTGAATGAAGGTGTTGTTGGGGTTGGGAGGGGGTGAATGAAGATGTTGGTGGGGTGAGGTTGGGAGGTGGTTAACGAAGAAGATGGGGAGGTTTGGAGTGGGTGAATGAAGGTGTTGGGGGGTGAGGTTGGGAGGGGGTGAATGAAGGTGTTGGGGGGTGAGGTTGGGAGGTGGTGAATAAAGGTGTTGGGTGGGTTGGGAGGTGGTGAATGAAGGTGTTGGAGGGTTGGGAGGAGGTGAATGAAGGTGTTGGGGGGTTGGGAGGGGGTGAATGATGGTGTTGGGGGGTTGGGAGGGGGTGAATGATGGTGTTGGTGGGATGGAAGGTGGTGAATGAAGGTGTTGGGGAGCTGGGAGGGGGTGAATGAAGTTGTTGGGGGGGTTGGGATGGGGTGAATGAAGGTGTTGGTGGGGTGAGGTTTGGAGAGGGTGATCGAAGAAGTTGGGGGGATGGGAGGGGCTGATTGAAGGTGTTGGAGGGTGAGATTGGGAGGGAGTGAAAGAAGGTGTTCGGGGATGAGGTTGGGAGGGGGGTGAAGGAAGGTGTTGGGGGTTGAGGTTGGGAGGGGGTGAATGAAGGTGTTGGGGGGGTTGGGAGGCGGTGAATGAAGGTGTTGGGAGGGTTGGGAGTGGGTGAATGAAGATGTTGGGGGGTTGGGATGGGGGTGAATGAAGGTGTTGTGGGGTTGGGAGGGGTGAATGAAGGTGTTGGGGGTGTTGGGAGGGTGTGAATGAAGTTGATGGGGGGGTGAGGTTGGGACGGGGTCAATGAAGGTCTTGGGGGGGTGAGGTTGGCAGCGGGTGAATGACGGTGTTGGGGGGTTTGGGAGGGGGGTAATTGAAGGTGTTGGTTGGTGAGGTGGGCCGGGGTGAATGAAGTTGTTGGGAGGTTGGGAGGGGGTGAAGAACGTGTCGGGGTGGTTTGGGGAGGGTGTGAATGAAGGTGTTGGTGGGGTTGGGAGGGGGTGAAAGAACGTGTTAGGAGGGGGTTGGGAGGGGGGTGAATGAAGTTGTTGGGGGGGGTGAGGTTGGGATGGGGTCAATGAAGGTGCTGGGGGGGGGTGAGGTTGGGACGGGGTCAATGAAGGTGCTGGGGGGGTGAGGTTGGGAGCGGGTGAATGAAGGTGTTGGGGGGGTGAGGTTGGGATGGGTTCAATGAAGGTGTTGGGGGGGTGAGGTTGGGAGCAGGTGAATGAAGGTGTTGGGGGGTTTGGGAGGGGGTGATTGAAGGTGTTGGTTGGTGAGGAGGGCCGGGGTGAATGAAGTTGTTGGGAGGTTGGAAGGGGGTGAAAGAACGTGTTGGGTGGGTTTGGGAGGGGGTGAAGGAAGGTTTTGGGGGGGTTGGGAGGGGGTGTATGAAGGTGTTGGGGAGTGAGGATGGGAGGGGGTGAATGAAGGTGTTGGGGGGTTGGGAAGGGGTGAATGAAGATTTTTGGGGGTTTGGGAGGGGTGAATGAAGGTGTTGGGGGGTCAGGTTGGGAAGGGGGTGAATGAAGGTATTGAGGGGGTTGGGAGGGGTGAATGAAGGTGTTGGGGGGGGTTGAGAGGGCGTGAATGAAGGTGTTGGGGCGGTTGAAAAAATGGGGAGGGGGTGAATGAAGCTGTTGGTGGGGTTTGGGAGGGGGTGAAAGAAGGTGTTGGGGGGTTGGGAGAGGGTGAATGAAGGTGCTTGGGTGATTGGGAGGGGGTGAATGAAGGTGTTGGGGGGTTGAGAGGGGTTGAATGAAGATGTTGGGGGGTGAGTTTGAGATGCGATAAATGAAGTTGTTGTGGGGTTGGGAGGGGGTGAATGAAGGTGTTGGGGGTTTGGGAGGGGGTGAATGAAGGTGTTGCGGGGTTCACAGGGGGTGAATGAAGGTCTTGAGGGGGTGTGGTTGGAAGGGTGTGAATGAAGGTGTTGTGGGGGTGAGGTTGGGAGCGGGTGAATGAAGGTGTTGGGGGGTGAGGGTGGGAGCGGGTGAATGAAGGTGTTGGGGGGTGAGGGTGGGAGCGGGTGAATGAAGGTGTTGGTTGGTGAGGTTGGGAGGGGATGAATGAAGGTGTTGGTGGGGTTGGGAGGGGGTGAAAGAATGTGTCAGGAGGGTTGGGAGGGGGTGAATGAAGGTGTTGGGGTGGGTTGGGAGGGGGTGAATGAAGGTGTTGGTGGGGTTGGGAGGGGGTGAAAGAATGTGTCAGGAGGGTTGGGAGGGGGTGAATGAAGGTTTTGGGGGGGTTGGGGAGGGGGTGAAAGAATGTGTCAGGAGGGTTGGGAGGGGGTGAATGAAGGTTTTGGGGGGGTTGGGAGGGGGTGAATAAGGTGTTGGGGGGTGAGGATGGGAGCGTGTGAATGAAGGTGTTGGGGGGTTGGGAAGGGGTGAATGAAGATTTTTGAGGGGTTGGGAGGGGTGAATGAAGGTGTTGGGGGATGAGGATGCGAGGGGGTGAATGAAGGTGTTGGGGGGTTGGGAAGGGGTGAATGAAGATTTCTGTGGGGTTGGGAGGGGTGAATGAAGGTGTTGGGGGGTGAGGTTGGGAGGGTGTGAATGAAGGTGTTGGGGGGTGAGGTTTGGAGGGGTGAATGAAAGTGTTGGGGGGTGAGGTTTGGAGGGGGTGAATGAAGGTGTTGGGGTGTGAGGTTGGGAGGGGGCGAATGAAGTTGTTGAGGGGGTTGGGAGGAGGTGAATGAAGGTGTTGGGGGGTGAGGTTGGGAGGTGGAAAATAAAGGTTTTGGGAGGTTGGGAGGGGTGAATGAAGGTGTTGGGGGGTTGAGAGGGAGTGAATGCAGATTTTGGGGGGCTGAAAATGGGAGGGGGTGAATGAAGCTGTTGGGGGGGTTTGGGAAGGGGTGAAAGAAGGTGTTGGGGGGGGTTGGGAGGGGGTGAATGAAGGTGTTGGGGGGTTTGAGAGGGGGGTGAATGAAGGTGTTGGGGTGTGAGGTTGGGAGGGGGCGAATGAAGGTGTTGGGGGGTTGAGAGGGGGTGAATGAAGATTTTGGGGGGCTGAGAATGGGAGGGGGTGAATGAAGCTGTTGGGGGGGTTTGGGAGGGGGTGAAAGAATGTGTTGGGGGGGTTGGCAGGGGGGTGAATGAAGGTGTTGGGGGGGTTGAGGTTGAGAGGCGTTAAATGAAGGTTTTGGTGGGGTTGGGGAGGGGTGTTAGAAGGTGTTGTGGTGGTGAGGTTGAGAGGCGGTAAATGAAGGTGTTGGGGGGGGTTGGGAAGGGGTGAATGAAGGTGTTGGGGTGGTTGGGAGGGGGTGAATGAATGTTTTGGGGGGTTCGGAGGGGGTGAATTAAGGTGTTGGGGGAGTGAGGTTGGGAAGGGGTGAACGAAGGTGTTGGGGAGGTTGGGAGGGGGTGAATGAAGGTGCTGGGGGGTGAGCTTGGGAGGGGGTGAATGAAAGTGTTGGGGGGGAGTTGGGAGGGGGTTAATGAATGTGTTGTGGGGTGAGGTTGGGAGGGAGTGAATGAAGGTGTTGTGGGGTTTGTGAGGGGATGAATGATGGTGTTGGTGGGGGGGAGGATGGGAGGGGGTGAATGACGGTGTTGGTGGGTTGGGAGGGGGTGAATGAAGGCGTTGGGGGGTTGGGAGGGGTGAATGAAGGTGTTGGGGGATGAGGATGCGAGGGGCTGAATGAAGGTGTTGGGGGGTTGGGAAGGGGTAAATGAAGATTTCTGTGGGGTTGGGAGGGGTGAATGAAGGTGTTGGGGGGGTGAGGTTGGAAGGGGGTGAATGAAGGTGTTGGGGGGTGAGGTTGGGAGGGGTGAATGAAGGTGTTGGGGGGTGAGGTTTGGAGGGGGTGAATGAAGGTGTTGGGGTGTGAGGTTGGGAGGGGGCGAATGAAGTTGTTGAGGGGGTTGGGAGGAGGTGAATGAAGGTGTTGGGGGTTGAGGTTGGGAGGTGGAAAATAAAGGGTCTTTGGGGGGTTGGGAGGGGGTGAATGAATGTGTTGGGGGGTTGAGAGGGGGTGAATGAAGATTTTGGGGGGCTGAGAATGGGAGGGGGTGAATGAAGCTGTTGGGGGGGTTTGGGAAGGGGTGAAAGAATGTGTTGGGGGGGTTGGCAGGGGGTGAATGAAGGTGTTGGGGGGGGTTGAGGTTGAGAGGCGTTAAATGAAGGTTTTGGTGGGGTTGGGGAGGGGTGTTAGAAGGTGTTGTGGTGGTGAGGTTGAGAGGCGGTAAATGAAGGTGTTGGGGGGGTTGGGAAGGGGTGAATGAAGGTGTTGGGGTGGTTGAGAGGGGGTGAATGAATGTTTTGGGGGGTTGGGAGGGCGTGAATGTTGGTGTTGGGGGTGTAGGGAGGGGGTGAATGAAGGTGTTGGGGGGGTTGGGAAGGGGTGAATGAAGGTGTTGGGGTGGTTGGGAGGGGGGTGAGTGAATGTTTTGGGGGGTTGGGAGGGCGTGAATGTTGGTGTTGGGGGTGTAGGGAGGGGGTGAATGAAGGTGTTGGGGGGGGTTCGGAGGGGCTGAATGAAGGTGTTGGGGGAGTGAGGTTGGGAAGGGGGTGAACGAAGGTGTTGGGGAGGTTGGGAGGGGGTGAATGAAGGTGCTGGGGGGGTGAGCTTGGGAGAAGGTGAATGAAGGTGTTGGGGGGAGTTGGGAGGGGGTTAATGAATGTGTTGTGGGGTGAGGTTGGGAGGGAGTGAATAAAGGTGTTGTGGGGTTTGTGAGGGGATGAATGATGGTGTTGGTGGGGGGGGAGGATGGGAGGGGGGTGAATGACGGTGTTGGTGGGTTGGGAGGGGGTGAATGAAGGCGTTGGGGGGTTGGGAGTGTTGAATGAAGGTGTTGGTGCGGTGTGGTTGGGAGGGGGTGAATGAAGGTGTTGCGGGGGTTGGGAGGAGGCGAAGGAAGGTGTTGGGGGGGTGAGGTTGGGAGAGGGTGAATGAAGGTATTGGGGGATGTAAGGTTGGGAGGGGGTTAAAGTAGGTGCTGCGGGGTTGAGGTTGGGTGGGGGGTGAATGAAAGTGCTGGGGTTGAGGTTGGGAGGGGTTGAATGAAGGTGTTGCGGGGGGTTGGGAGGGGGGTGAATGAATGTGCTGGGGGATGAGGTTGGGAGGGAGTGAATGAAGGTGTTGGGTGGGTTGGGAGGGGGGTGAATGAAGATGTTGGTGGGGTGAAGTTGGGAGGGAGTGAATGAAGGTGTTGGGGGGTTGGGAGGGGATGAATGAAGGTGTTGGGGGGGTTGAAAGGGGGTGAATGAAGGTGTTGGGGGTTGGGAGGGTTTGAATGATGGTGTTGGTGGGATGGAATGTGGTGAATGAAGGTGTTGGGGGGTTGGGAGGGGGTGAATGATGGTGTTGTTGTGATGGAAGATGGTGAATGAAGGTGTTGGTGGGGTTGGGAGGGGGTGAAAGAACGTGTTAGGAGGGGGTTGGGAGGGGGTGAATGAAGTTGTTGGGGGGGTGAGGTTGGGGTGGGGTCAATGAAGGTGCTGGGGGGGTGAGGTTGGGACGGGGTCAATGAAGGTGCTGGGGGGGTGAGGTTGGGAGCGGGTGAATGAAGGTGTTGGGGGGGTGAGGTTGGGAGCGGGTGAATGAAGGTGTTGGGGGGGTGAGGTTGGGACGGGGTCAATGAATGTGCTGGGGGGGTGAGGTTGGGAGCGGGTGAATGAAGGTGTTGGGGGGTTTGGGAGGGGGTGATTGAAGGAGTTGGTTGGTGAGGAGGGCCGGGGTGAATTAAGTTGTTGGGAGGTTGGAAGGGGGTGAAAGAACGTGTTGGGTGGGTTTGGGAGGGGGTGAATGAAGGTTTTGGGGGGGTTGGGAGGGGGTGAATGAAGGTGTTGGGGGGGTCAGGTTGGGAAGGGGTGAATGAAGGTATTGAGGGGGTTGGGAGGGGTGAATGAAGGTGTTGGGGGGGTTGAGAGGGCGTGAATGAAGGTGTTGGGGCGGTTGAAAAAATGGGAGGGGGTGAATGAAGCTGTTGGTGGGGTTTGGGAGGGGGTGAAAGAAGGTGTTGGGGGGGGTTGGGAGGGGGTGAATGAAGGTGTTTGGGTGATTGGGAGGGGGTGAATGAAGGTGTTGGGGGGGTTGAGAGGGGGTGAATGAAGATGTTGGGGGGTGAGTTTGAGAGGCGGTAAATGAAGTTGTTGTGGGGTTGGGAGGGGGTGAATGAAATTGCTGGGGGGTGAGGTTGGGAGGGACTGAATGAAGGTGTTGGTGGTTTGGGAGGGGGTGAATGAAGGTGTTGCGGGGTTCACAGGGGGTGAATGAAGGTCTTGAGGGGGTGTGGTTGGGAGGGTTTGAATGAAGTTTTTGGAGGGGTGAGGTTGGAAGGGTGTGAATGAAGGTGTTGTGGGGGTGAGGTTGGGAGGGGGTGAATGAAGGTGTTGGGGGGTTGAGGTTGGGAGGGTGTGAATGAAGGTGTTGGGTGGGTTGGGAGGGGGTGAAAGAATGTGTCAGGAGGGTTGGGAGGGGGTGAATGAAGGTTTTGGGGGGGTTGGGAGGGGGTGAAAGAATGTGTCAGGAGGGTTGGGAGGGGGTGAATGAAGGTTTTGGGGGGGTTGGGAGGGGGTGAATAAGGTGTTGGGGTGTGAGGATGGGAGCGTGTGAATGAAGGTGTTGGGGGGTTGGGAAGGGGTGAATGAAGATTTTTGAGGGGTTGGGAGGGGTGAATGAAGGTGTTGGGGGATGAGGATGCGAGGGGGTGAATGAAGGTGTTGGGGGGTTGGGAGGGGGTGAATGAAGGCGTTGGGGGGTTGGGAGGGGGTGAATGAAGGTGTTGGGGGATGAGGATGCGAGGGGGTGAATGAAGGTGTTGGGGGGTTGGGAAGGGGTGAATGAAGATTTCTGTGGGGTTGGGAGGGGTGAATGAAGGTGTTGGGGGGTGAGGTTGGGAGGGGTGAATGAAGGTGTTGGGGGGTGAGGTTGGGAGGGGGTGAATGAAGTTGTTGAGGGGGTTGGGAGGAGGTGAATGAAGGTGTTGGGGGGTGAGGTTGGGATGTGGAAAATAAAGGTTTTGGGAGGTTGGGAGGGGTGAATGAAGGTGTTGGGGGGTTGAGAGGGAGTGAATGCAGATTTTGGGGGGCTGAAAATGGGAGGGGGTGAATGAAGCTGTTGGGGGGGTTTGGGAGGGGGTGAAAGAATGTGTTGGGGGGGTTGGGAGGGGGTGAATGAAGGTGTTGGGGGGTGAGGTTGGGAGGGGGTGAATGAAAGTGTTGGGGGGAGTTGGGAGGGGGTTAATGAATGTGTTGTGGGGTGAGGTTGGGAGGGAGTGAATGAAGGTGTTGGGGGGTTTGTGAGGGGATGAATGATGGTGTTGGTGGGGGGGAGGATGGGAGGGGGTGAATGACGGTGTTGGTGGGTTGGGATGGGGTGAATGAAGGTGTTGGTTGGGTGAGGTTGGGAGGGGGTGAATGAAGGTGTTGGGGGGGTTGGGAGGAGGTGAAGGAAGGTGTTGGGGGGGTGAGGTTGGGAGAGTGTGAATGAAGGTGTTGGTTGGGTGAGGTTGGGAGAGGGTGAATGAAGGTATTGGGGGAGGTAAGGTTGGGAGGGGGTTAAAGTAGGTGTTGCGGGGGGTGAGGTTGGGAGGGGGTGAATGAAGGTTTTGGGGGTTTGGGAGGGGGTGAATGAAGGTGTTGCGGGTTTCGCAGGGGGTGAATGAAGGTGTCGGTGGAGCTGGGAGGGGGTGAAAGAACGTGTCAGGATGGTTGGGAGGGGGTGAATGAAGGTTTTCGGGGGTTTGGGAGGGTGTGAATGAAGGTTTTGGGGGGTTGGGAAGGGGTGAATGAAGATTTCTGTGGGGTTGGGAGGGGTGAATGAAGGTGTTGGGGGGTGAGGTTGGGAGGGGTGAATGAAGGTGTTGGGGTGTGAGGTTGGGAGGGGGCGAATGAAGTTGTTGAGGGGGTTGGGAGGAGGTGAATGAAGGTGTTGGGGGGTTGAGATGGGGTGAATGCAGATTTTGGGGGGCTGAAAATGGGAGGGATGAATGAAGCTGTTGGGGGGGTTTGGGAAGGGTTGAAGAATGTGTTGGGGGGGTTGGGAGGGGGTGAATGAAGGTGTTGGGGTGTGAGGTTGGGAGGGGGCGAATGAAGGTGTTGAGGGGGTTGGGAGGAGGTGAATGAAGGTGTTGGGGGTTGAGGTTGGGAGGTGGAAAATAAAGGTTTTTGGGGGGTTGGGAGGGGTGAATGAAGGTGTTGGGGGGTTGAGAGGGGGTGAATGAAGATTTTGGGGGGCTGAGAATGGGAGGGGGTGAATGAAGCTGTTGGGGGGGTTTGGGAAGGGGTGAAAGAATGTGTTGGGGGGGTTGGGAGGGGGTGAATGAAGGTGTTGGGGGGGTTGAGGTTGAGAGGCGTTAAATGAAGGTTTTGGTGGGGTTGGGGAGGGGTGTTAGAAGGTGTTGTGGTGGTAAGGTTGAGAGGCGGTAAATGAAGGTGTTGGGGGGGTTGGGAAGGGGTGAATGAAGGTGTTGGGGTGGTTGAGAGGGGGTGAATGAATGTTTTGGGGGGTTGGGAGGGCGTGAATGTTGGTGTTGGGGGTGTAGGGAGGGGGTGAATGAAGGTGTTGGGGGGGGTCGGAGGGGGTGAATTAAGGTGTTGGGGGAGTGAGGTTGGGAAGGGGTGAACGAAGGTGTTGGGGAGGTTGGGAGGGGGTGAATGAAGGTGCTGGGGGGTGAGCTTGGGAGAAGGTGAATGAAGGTGTTGGGGGGAGTTGGGAGGGGGTTAATGAATGTGTTGTGGGGTGAGGTTGGGAGGGAGTGAATGAAGGTGTTGTGGGGTTTGTGAGGGGATGAATGATGGTGTTGGTGGGTTTGGAGGATGGGAGGGGGTGAATGACGGTGTTGGTGGGTTGGGAGGGGGTGAATGAAGGCGTTGGGGGGTTGGGAGTGTTGAATGAAGGTGTTGGTGCGGTGTGGTTGGGAGGGGGTGAATGAAGGTGTTGCGGGGGTTGGGAGGAGGCGAAGGAAGGTGTTGGGGGGGTGAGGTTGGGAGAGGGTGAATGAAGGTATTGGGGGAGGTAAGGTTGGGAGGGGGTTAAAGTAGGTGCTGCGGGGTTGAGGTTGGGTGGGGGTGAATGAAAGTGCTGGGGGGTGAGGTTGGGAGGGGGTGAATGAAGGTGTTGCGGGGGGTTGGGAGGGGGTGAATGAATGTGTTGGGGGATGAGGTTGGGAGGGAGTGAATGAAGGTGTTGGGTGGGTTGGGAGGGGGTGAATGAAGATGTTGGTGGGGTGAAGTTGGGAGGGAGTGAATGAAGGTGTTGGGGCGTTGGGAGGGGATGAATGAAGGTGTTGGGGGGGTTGAAAGGGGGTGAATGAAGGTGTTGGGGGTTGGGAGAGTTTGAATGATGGTGTTGGTGGGATGGAATGTGGTGAATGAAGGTGTTGGGGGGTTGGGAGGGGTGAATGAAGGTGTTGGGGGGTTGAGAGGGGGTGAATGAAGATTTTGGGGGGCTGAGAATGGGAGGGGGGTGAATGAAGCTGTTGGGGGGGTTTGGGAAGGGGTGAAAGAATGTGTTGGGGGGGTTGGGAGGGGGTGAATGAAGGTGTTGGGGGGGTTGAGGTTGAGAGGCGTTAAATGAAGGTTTTGGTGGGGTTGGGGAGGGGTGTTAGAAGGTGTTGTGGTGGTAAGGTTGAGAGGCGGTAAATGAAGGTGTTGGGGGGGTTGGGAAGGGGTGAATGAAGGTGTTGGGGTGGTTGAGAGGGGGTGAATGAATGTTTTGGGGGGTTGGGAGGGCGTGAATGTTGGTGTTGGGGGTGTAGGGAGGGGGTGAATGAAGGTGTTGGGGGGGTTGGGAAGGGGTGAATGAAGGTGTTGGGGTGGTTGGGAGGGGGTGAATGAATGTTTTGGGGGGTTGGGAGGGCGTGAATGTTGGTGTTGGGGGTGTAGGGAGGGGGTGAATGAAGGTGTTGGGGGGGGTCGGAGGGGGTGAATGAAGGTGTTGGGGGAGTGAGGTTGGGAAGGGGTGAACGAAGGTGTTGGGGAGGTTGGGAGGGGGTGAATGAAGGTGCTGGGGGGTGAGCTTGGGAGAAGGTGAATGAAGGTGTTGGGGGGAGTTGGGAGGGGGTTAATGAATGTGTTGTGGGGTGAGGTTGGGAGGGAGTGAATGAAGGTGTTGTGGGGTTTGTGAGGGGATGAATGATGGTGTTGGTGGGGGGGAGGATGGGAGGGGGTGAATGACGGTGTTGGTGGGTTGGGAGGGGGTGAATGAAGGCGTTGGGGGGTTGGGAGGGGTGAATGAAGGTGTTGGTGCGGTGTGGTTGGGAGGGGGTGAATGAAGGTGTTGGTGCGGTGTGGTTGGGAGGGGGTGAATGAAGGTGTTGCGGGGGTTGGGAGGAGGCGAAGGAAGGTGTTGGTGGGGTGAGGTTGGGAGAGGGTGAATGAAGGTATTGGGGGAGGTAAGGTTGGGAGGGGGTTAAAGTAGGTGCTGCGGGGTTGAGGTTGGGTGGGGGTGAATGAAAGTGCTGGGGGGTGAGGTTGGGAGGGGGTGAATGAAGGTGTTGCGGGGGGTTGGGAGGGGGTGAATGAATGTGTTGGGGGATGAGGTTGGGAGGGAGTGAATGAAGGTGTTGGGTGGGTTGGGAGGGGGTGAATGAAGATGTTGGTGGGGTGAAGTTGGGAGGGAGTGAATGAAGGTGTTGGGGGGTTGGGAGGGGATGAATGAAGGTGTTGGGGGGGTTGAAAGGGGGTGAATGAAGGTGTTGGGGGTTGGGAGAGTTTGAATGATGGTGTTGGTGGGATGGAATGTGGTGAATGAAGGTGTTGGGGGGTTGGGATGGGGTGAATGAAGGTGTTGGTGGGGTGAGATTGGGAGAGGTGGAACGAAGAAGTTGGGGGTTTTGGAGGGGGTGATTGAAGGTGTTGGGGGGTGAGGTTGGGAGGGAGTGAATGAAGGTGTTGGGGGGTGAGGTTGGGAGGGGGTGAATGAAGGTGTTGGGGGGTGAGGTTGGCAGGGTTTGAATGAAGGTGTTGGGGGTTGAGGTAGGGAGGGGGTGAATGAAGGTGTTGGGAGGGTTGGGAGTGGGTGAATGAAGATGTTGGGGGGTTGGGATGGGGTGAATGAAGGTGTTGTGCGGTTGGGAGGGGTGAATGAAGGTGTTGGGGGGGTTGGGAGGGTGTGAATGAAGTTGTTGGGGGTGAGAGGTTGGGAGGGGGTGAATGAAGGTGTTGGGGGGGTTGGGACGGGGTCAATGAAGGTGTTGGGGGGGTGAGGTTGGGAGCGGGTGAATGAAGGTGTTGGAGGGTTTGGGAGGGGGTGATTGAAGGTGTTGGTTGGTGAGGTGGGCCGGGGTGAATGAAGATGTTGGGAGGTTGGGAGGGGGTGAAAGAAGGTGTTGGGGTGTTTGGGAGGGTGTGAATGAAGGTTTTGGGGGGGTTGGGAGGGGGTGAATGAAGGTCTTGGGGGGGTGAGGATGGGAGGGGGTGAATGAAGGTGTTGGGCGGTTGGGAAGGGGTGAATGAAGATTTTTGGGGGGTTGTGAGGGGTGAATGAAGGTTTTGAGGGGTCAGGTTGGGAGGGGGTGAATGAAGGTATTGAGGGGGTAGGGAGGGGTGAATGAAGGTGTTGGGGGGGGTTGAGAGGGCGTGAATGAAGGTGTTGGGGCGGTGGAAAATGGGAGGGGGTGAATGAAGCTGTTGAGGGGGTTTGGGAGGGGGTGAAAGAAGGTGTTTGGGTGGTTGGGAGGGGGTGAATGAAGGTGTTGGGGTGGTGAGGTTGAGAGGCGATAAATGAAGGTTTTTGGGGGTGTTGCGAAGGGGTGTTAGAAGGTGTTGTGGTGGTTAGGTTGAGAGGCGGTAAATGAAGGTGTTGGGGGGGTTGGGAAGGGGTGAATGAAGGTGTTGGGGTGGTTGGGAGGGAGTGAATGAATGTTTTGGGGCATTGGGAGGGGGTGAATATTGTTGTCGGGGTGGTAGGGAGGGGGTGAATGAAGATGTTGGGGGGAGTTGGGAGGGGGTGAATGAAGGTGCTGGGGCGTGAGCTTGGGAGGGGGTGAATGAAGGTGTTGGGGGGAGTTGGGAGGGGGTTAATGAATGTGTTGTGGGGTGAGGTTGGGAGGGAGTGAATGAAGGTGTTGTGGGGTTTGCGAGGGGATGAATGATGGTGTTGGTGGGGGGAGGTTGGGAGGGGGTGAATGACGGTGTTGGTGGGTTGGGAGGGGGTGAATGAAGGTGTTGGAGGGGTGAGTTTGGGAGGGTGTGAATGAAGGTGTTGGGGGGTTGGGAGGGTTGAATGAAGGTGTTGGTGGGGTGAGGTTGGGAGGGGGTCAATGAAGGTGTTGCGGGGGTTGGGAGGAGGTGAAGGAAGGTGTTGGGGGGGTGAGGTTGGGAGAGGTGAATGAAGGTGTTGGGGGAGGTGAGGTTGGCAGGGCGTTAAAGAAGGTGTTGCGGGGTTGAGGGTGGGTGGGGGTGAATGAAAGTGCTGGGGGGTGAGGTTGGGAGGGGGTGAATGATCGTGTTGCGGGGGGTTGGGAGGGGGTGAATGAATGTGTTCGGGGATGATGTTGGGAGCGAGTGAATGAAGGTGTTGGGGGGGTTGGGAGGGGGTGAATGAAGATGTTGGTGCGGTGAATTTGGGAGGGGGTGAATGAAGGTGTTGGGGGGTTGGGAGTGGATGAATGAAGGTGTTGGGGGGGTTGGAAGGGGGTGAAATGAAGGTGTTTGGGGGTTGGGAGGGGGTGAATGATGGTGTTGGTGGGATGGAAGGTGGTGAATGAAGGTGTTGGGGGGTTGGGAGGGGGTGAATGATGGTGTTGGTGGGACGGAAGGTGGTGAATGAAGGTGTTGGGGGGGTTGGGAGGGGGTGAATGAAGGTCTTGGTGGGGTTGGGATGGGGTGAATGAAGGTGTTGGTGGGGTGAGGTTGGGAGAGGGTGAATGAAGGTGTTCGGGGGTGAGGTTGGGAGGGAGTGAATGAAGGTGTTCGGGGATAAGGTTGGGAGGGTTTGAATGAAGGTGTTGGGGGTTGAGGTTGGGAGGGGGTGAATGAAGGTGTTCGGGGATAAGGCTGGGAGGATTTGAATGAAGGTGTTGGGGGTTGAGGTTGGGAGGGGGTGAATGAAGGTGTTGGGAGGGTTGGGAGTGGGTGAATGAAGATGTTGGGGGGTTGGGTTGGGGTGAATGAAGGTGTTGTGGGGTTGGGAGGGGTGAATGAAGGTGTTGGGGGGTTGGGAGGGGTGAATGAAGGTGTTGTGAGGTTGGGAGGGGTGAATGAAGGTGTTGGGGGGGTTGGGAGGGTGTGAATGATGTTGTTGGGGGGGTGAGGTTGGGAGGGGGTGAATGAAGTTGTTGGGGGGGTTGGGATGGTGTCAATGACGGTGTTGGGGGGGTGAGGTTGGGAGCGCGTGAATGAAGGTGTTGGGGGGTTTGGGAGGGGGTGATTGAAGGTGTTGGTTGGTGAGGTGGGCCGGGGTGAATGAAGATGTTGGGAGGTTGGGAGGGGGTGAAAGGAGGTGTTGGGGGGGATTGGGAGGGTGTGAATGAAGGTGTTGGTGGGGTTGGGAGGGGGTGAAAAAACGTGTTAGGAGGGTTGGGAGGGGGTGAATGAAGGTTTTGGGGGGGTTGGGAGGGGGTGAATGAAGGTGTTGGGGGGTGAGGATGGGAGGGGGTGAATGAAGATGTTGGGGGGTTGTAAGGGGTGAATGAAGATTTTTGGGGGTTGGGAGGGGTGAATGAAGGTGTTGGGGGGTCAGGTTGGGAGGGGGTGAATGAAGGTATTGAGGGGGTTGGGAGGGGTGAATGAAGGTGTTGGGGGTGTTGAGAGGGCGTGAATGAAGGTGTTCGGCTGGTTGAAAATGGGAGGGGGTGAATGAAACTGTTGGGGGGGTTTGGGAGGGGGTGAAAGAAGGTGTTGGGGGGGGTTGGGAGAGGGTGAATGAAGGTGTTTGGGTTGTTGGGAGGGGGTGAATGAAGGTGTTGGGGGGGGGTTGAGAGGGGGTGAATGAAGGTGTTGGGGGGTGAGGTTGAGAGGTGGTAAATGAAGTTGTTGAGGTGGTTGGGAGGGGGTGAATGAAGGTTTTGGGGGGTTGGGAGGGGGTGAATGTTGGGTGTTGGGGGGGTTGTGAGGGGGTGAATGAAGGTGTTGGAAGGGGTTCGGAGGGGGTGAATGAAGGTGTTGGGGAGGTTGGGAGGGGGTGAATGAAGGTGCTGGGGGCTGAGGTTGGGAGGGGGTGAATGAAGGTGTTGGGGTGGCTGAGGTTGGGAGGGGGCGAAAGAAGTTATTGTGGGGGTTGGGAGGGGGTGAATGAAAGTGCTGGGGGGTGAGGTTGGGAGGGACTGAATGAAGGTGTTGGGGGTTTGGGAGGGGGTGAATGAAGGTATTGCGGGGTTTGCAGGGGTTGAATGAAGGTCTTGGGGGGGTGAGGTTGGGAGGGTTTGAATGAAGGTTTTGGAGGCGTGAGGTTGGAAGGGGGTGAATGAAAGTGTTGTGGGGGTGAGATTGGGAGGGGGTGAATGAAGGTGTTGGGGGTGTTGGGAGGGGGTGAATGAAGGTGTTGGGGTGGTTGGGAGGGGGTGAATGAAGGTGTTGGGGGTGTTGGGAGGGGGTGAATGAAGGTGTTGGGGGGGTTGGGAAGGTGTGACTGATGGTTTTGGGGGGTGAGTTTGGGAGGGGGTAAATGAAGGTGTTGGGGTTGTTGGGAGGGGGTGAATGAAGGTTTTGGGGGGTTGGGAGGGGGTGAATGAAGGTTTTGGTGTTGGGAGGGGGTGAATGAAGGAGTTGGGGGTGTGAGGTTGGGAGGGTATGAATGAAGTTGTTGCGGGGTGAGTTCGGGAGGGGGTGAATGAAGCTGTTGGGGGGTTTGGAGGGGGTGAACGAAGGTGTTGGGGTGTTTGGAGGGAGTGAAAGAAGGTGTTGGTGGGGTCAGGTTGGGAGGGGGTGAATGAAGGTTTTGGGGGGGTTGGGAGGAGTTGAATGAACGTGTTGGGGGGTTGAGGTTCGGAGGGGGTTAATGAAGGTGTTGGGGGTGGTGAGGTTGGGAGGGGGTGAAAGAAGTTATTGGGGGGGTTGGGAGGGGGTGAATGAACGTGTTGGGGTATTGAGGTTGGGAGGGGGTGAATGAAGGTGTTGGGGGGTGAGGTTGGAAGGGGGTGAATGAAGGTTTTTGGGGGGTGAGGTTGGGAGGGGGTGAATGAAGTTGTTGGTGGGGTTGGGAGGGGGTGAATGAAGGTGTTGGGGTGGTTGGGAGGGGGTGAATGAAGATGTTGGCGGGGTTGAGAGTGGGTGAATGAAGGTGTTGGGGGGGATGGGAAGGTGTGAGTGAAGGTGTTGGGGGTTTGAGGTTGGGAGGGGGTAAATGAAGGTGTTGGGGTTGTTGTAAGGGGGTGAATGAAAGTTTTGTGGGGTTGGGAGGGTGTGAATGAAGGTGTTGGGGGGGTTGGGAGGGGTTGAATGAAGGAGTTGGGGGGTTTGGGAGGGGTTGAATGAAGGTGTTGAGGGGGTTGGGATGGGGTGAATGAAGGTGTTGGTGGGTTGGAAGGGGGTGAATGAAGGTGTTGGGGGGTGGGGAGGGGGTGAATGAAGGTGTTGGTGGGAAGGAAGGTGGTGAATGAAGGTGTTGGGGGGGTTGGGATGGGGTGAATGAAGATGTTGGTGGGGTGAGGTTGGGAGAGGGTGAACGAAGAAGTTGGGGGCGTTGGGAGATGGTGAATGAAGGTATTCGTGGGGTGAGGTTGGGAGGGGGTGAATGAAGAAGTTGAGAGGGTTGGGAGTGGGTGAATGAAAGTGTTGGAGGGTGAGGTTGGGAGGGGGTGAATGAAGGTGTTGTGGGGGTTGGGAGCGGGTGAATGAAGGTCTTGGGGGGGTGAGGTTGGGAGGGGGTGAATGAAGGTGTTGGGGGGGTGAGGTTGGGAGGGGGTGAATGGAGGTGTTGGGCGGGCTGGGAGTGGGTGAATGAAGATTTTGGGGGGTTGGGATGGGATGAATTAAGGTGTTGGGGGGTTGGGAGGGGGTGAATGAAGGTGTTGGGGGGGTGAGGTTGGGAGGGGGTAAATGAAGGTGTTAGTGGGGTTGGGACGGGGTCAATGAAGGTGTTGGTTGGTGAGGTTGGGAGGGGGTGAATGAAGGTGTTGGGTGGGTTGGGAGGGGGTGAATGAAGTTGTTGGGGGGTTGGGAGGGGGTGAATGAAGTTGTTGGGGGGTTGGGAGGGGGTGAAAGAAGGTGTTGGGGGGGTTTGGCAGGGTGTGAATGAAGGTGTTGGTGGGGTTGGGACGGGGTGAAAGAACGTGTCAGGAGGGTTGGGAGGGAGTGAATGAAGGGGTTGGGGGGTGAGGTTGGGAGGGGGCGAAAGAAGTTATTGGGGGGGTTGGGAGGGGGTGAATGAAAGTGCTGGGGGGTGAGGTTGGGAGGGACTGAATGAAGCTTTTGGGGGTTTGGGAGGGGGTGAATGAAGGTGTTGCGGGGTTCGCAGGGGGTGAATGAAGGTGTTGGGGGGTGAGGTTGGGAGGGTTTGAATGAAGGTTTTGGAGGGGTGAGGTTGGAAGCGGGTGAATGAAGGTGTTGGGGGGTTGGGAGACGGTGAATGAAGGTGTTTGGGTGGTTGGGAGGGGGTGAATGAAGGTGTTGGGGGGGGTTGAGAGGGGGTGAATGAAGGTGTTGGGGGGTGAGGATGGGAGGGGGTGAATGAAGGTGTTGGGGGGGGTTGAGAGGGGGTGAATGAAGGTGTTGGGGGGGTGAGGATGGGAGGGGGTGAATGAAGGTGTTGGGGGGGGTGAGGTTGGGAGGGGGTGAAAGAAGTTATTGGGAGCAGTGGGAGGGGGTGAATGAAAGTGCTGGGGGGTGAGGTTGGGAGGGGGTGAATGAAAGTGCTGGGGGGTGAGGTTGGGAGGGACTGAATGAAGGTTTTGGGGGTTTGGGAGGGGGTGAATTAAGGTGTTGCGGGGTTCACAGGGGGTGAATGAAGGTCTTGCGGGGGTGAGGTTGGAAGGGGGTGAATGAAGGTGTTGGGAGGGTGAGGTTGGGAGGGGGTGAATGAAGGTGTTGGGGGGGTTGGGAAGGGGTGAATGAAGGTGTTGGCGGGGTTGAGAGGGGGTGAATGAAGGTTTTGGGGGGGTTGGGAATGTGTGAATGATGGTTTTGCGGGTGTGAGGTTGGGAGGGGGTAAATGAAGGTGTTGGGGTTGTTGGGAGGGGGTGAATGAAGGTTTTGGGGGGTTGGGAGGGGGTGAATGAAGGTGTTGGGGTTGGGAGGGGGTGAATGAAGGAGTTGGGGGTGTGAGGTTGGGAGGGTATGAATGAAGGTGTTGCGTGGTGAGTTCGGGAGAGGGTGAATGAATGTGTTGGGGGGTTTGGAGGGGGTGAACGAACGTGTTGGGGGGGTTGGGAGGAGTTGAATGAACGTGTTGGAGGGTTGAGGTTCGGAGGTGGTTATTGAAGGTGTTGGGGGTGGTGAGGTTGGGAGGGGGTGAAAGAAGTTATTGGGGGGGTTGGGAGGGGGTGAATGAACGTGTTGGGGTGTTGCGGTTGGGAGGGGGTGAATGAAGATGTTGGGGGGGTGAGGTTGGGAGGGGGGTGAATGAAGGTGTTGGCGGGGGTGAGATTGGAAGGGGGTGAATGAAGGTGTTGGTGGGGTTGGGAGGGGGTGAATGAAGGTGTTGGGGTGGTTGGGAGGGGTTGAATGAAGGTGTTGGCGGGGTTGAGAGTGGGTGAATGAAGGTGTTGGGGGGGATGGGAAGGTGTGAGTGAAGGTGTTGGGGGTTGAGGTTGGGAGGGGGTAAATGAAGGTGTTGGGGTTTTGGGAGGGGGTGAATGAAGGTTTTGTGGGGTTGGGAGGGTGTGAATGAAGGAGTTGGGGGGGTTGGGAGGGGGTGAATGAAGGAGTTGGGGGGGTTGGGAGGGGGTGAATGAAGGTGTTGGTGCGATGGAAGGGGTGAATGAATGTGTTGGGGGGTTGGGAGGTGGTGAATGAAGGTGTTGGTGGGAAGGAAAGTGGTGAATGAAGGTGTTGGGGTGTTGGGAGAGGGTGAATGAAGGTTTTGGGCGGGTTGGGATGGGGTGAATGAAGGTGTTGATGGGGTGAGGTTGGGAGAGGGTGAACGAAGAAGTTGGGGGCGTTGGGAGATGTGAATGAAGGTGTTGGGGGGCGAGGTTGGGAGGGGGGATGAAGGTGTTGGGGGGGTTGGGAGCGGGTGAATGAAGGTCTTGGGGGGGTGAGTTTTGGAGGGGGTGAATGAAGGTGTTGGGGGGTTGAGGTTGGGAGGGGGAGAATGAAGGTTTTGGGGGGGTTGGGAGTGGGTGAATGAAGATGTTGGGGGGTTGGGATGGGGTGAATTAAGGTGTTGGGGGGTTGGGAGTGGTGAATGAATGTGTTGGGGGTGTTGGGAGGGGGTGAATGAAGGTGTTGGGGGGTGAGGTGGGAGGGGTTGAATGAAGGTGTTGGGGGGGATGGGACGGGTTCAATGAAGGTTTTGGGTGGGTGACGTTGGGAGCGGGTGAATGAAGGTGTTGGGTGGTTTGGGAGGGGGGTGAATGAAGGTGTTGGTTGGTGAGGTTGGGAGGGGGTGAATGAAGGTGTTGTGTGGGTTGGGAGGGGATGAATGAAGTTGTTGGGGGGTTGGGAGGGGGTGTAAGAAGGTGTTGGGGGGGTTTGGCGGGGTGTGAATGAAGGTTTTGGTGGGGTTGGGAGGTGGTGAAAGAACGTGTCAGGAGGGTTGGGAGGGGGTGAATGAAGCTTTTTGGGGGGTTGGGAGGGGTGAATGAAGCTGTGGGGGGGTTTGGGAGGGGGTGAAAGTAGGTGTCGGGGGTTTGGGAGAGGGTGAATGAAGGTGTTCGGGTGGTTGGGAGGGAGTGAATGAAGGTGTTGGAGGGGTTGAGAGGGGCTGAATGAAGTTGTGGTGGTGAGATTGAGAGGTGTTAAATGAAGGTGTTGGGTGGGTTAGGAAGGGGTGAATGAAGGTGTTGGGGGGGGGTGAGGATGGGAGGGGGTAAATGAAGATGTTGGTGTGGTGGGGAGGGGGTGAATGAAGGTTTTGGGGGGTTGGGAGGGGGTGAATGTTGGTGTTGGGGGGGTTGGGAGTGGGTGAATGAAGGTGTTGGGGGGGTTCGGAGGGGGTGAATGAAGGTGTTGGGGGGTGAGGTTGGGAAGGGGTGAACGAAGCTGTTGGGGAGGTTGGGAGGGGGGTGAATGAAGGTCCTTGGGGGTGAGGTTGGGAGGGACTGAATGAAGGTGTTGGGGGGATTGTGAGGGGGTGAATGAAGGTGTTGGGGGGGAGGTTGGGAGGGGGTGAATGAAGGTGTTGCAGGGGTGAGTTTGGGAGGTGGTGAGTGAAGGTGTTGCGGGGTTGGGAGGGATTGAATGAAGGTGTTGGGGGGGGTGAGGTTGGGAGAGGGTGAATGAAGGTGTTGGGGGAGGTGAGGTTTGGAGGGGGTGAAAGAAGTTATTTGGGGGATTGTGTGGGGTGAATGAAAGTGCTGGGGGGTGAGGTTTGGGAGGGGGTGAATGAAGGTGTTGCGGGGGGGTTGTGAGGGTGTGAATGAATGTGTTGGGGGTTGAGGTTGGGAGGGAGTGAATGAAGGTGTTGGGGGGGTTGGGAGGGAGTGAATGAAGATGTTGGTGGGGTGAGGTTGGGAGATGGTTAACGAAGAAGATGGGGGGGTTGGGAGTGGGTGAATGAAGGTGTTGGGGTGGTGAGGTTAGGAGGGGGTGAATGAAGTTGTTGGTGGGAGAGGTTGGGAGGGTGAATGAAGGTGTTGGGGGGTTTGGGAGGGGTGAATGAAGGTGTTGGGGGTTTGGGAGGGTGTGAATGAAGGTGTTGGGGGGTTGGGAGGGAGGGGTGAATGAGGTGTTGGGGGAATGAGGGGAGGGGATGAATGAAGGTGTTGAGGGCGTTGGGACGGGATCAATGAAGGTGTTGGGGGGTGAGGTTGGGAGCGGGTGAATGAAGGTGTTGGGGGGGTTTGGGATGGGATGAATGAAGGTGTTGGTTGGTGAGGTTGGGAGGGGGTGAATGAAGTTGTTGGGGGTTTGGGCAGGGTGAATGAAGGTTTTTGGGGGGGTGAGGTTGGGAGGGGGTGAATGAAGGTGTTGATGGTGTTGGGAAGAGGTGAATGAAGGTGTTGGGGGGTGAGGTTGGGAGGGAAAAAATGAAGTTGTTTGGGGGTTTGGGACTGGTGAATGAATGTGTTGATGGGGTTGAGAGTGGGTGAATGAAGGTGTTGGGGGAGTTGAAAATGGGAGGGGGGTGAATGAAGCTGTTGGGGTGGTTTGGGAGGGGGTGAATGAAGGTGTTGGGTGGGTTGGGAGAGGGTGAATGACGGAGTTTGGGTGGTTGGGAGCGGGTGAATGAAGGTGTTGTGGGTGTTGAGAGGGGGTGAATGAAGGTGTTGGGGGGGTGAGTTTGAGAGGCGGGTAAATGAATGTGTTGGGGGGGTTTGGGAAGGGGTGAATGAAGGTTTTGGGCGGCTGAGGATGGGAGGGGATAAATGAAGGTGTTGGGGTGGTTGGGAGGGGGTGAATGAAGGTGTTGGGGGGGTTCGGCGGTGGTGAATGAAGGTGTTGGGGGGGTGAGTTTTGGAAGGTTTGAACGAAGGTGTTAGGGAGGTTGGGAGAAGGTGAATGAAGGTGCTGGGGGCGTGAGGTTGGGAGGGGGTGAATGAAGGTATTGGGGGGAGTTGGGAGGGGGTGAATGAATGTGTTGTGGGGTGAGGTTGGGAGGGAGTGAATGAAGGTGTTGGGGGGGGAGGTTGAGAGGGGGTGAATGAAGGTGTTGGGGGGATGGGAGTGGGTGAATGAAGGTGTTGGAGGGGTGAGTTTGGGAGGGGGTGAAAGAAGTTATTGGGGGGGTTGGGAGGGGGTGAATGAATGTGTTGGGGGATGAGGTTGGGAGGGAGTGAATGAAGGTGTTGGGGGGTTTGGGAGGGGGTGAATGAAGATGTTGGTGGGGTGAGGTTGGGAGGTGGTTAACGAAGATGATGGGGGGGTTGGGAGTGGGTGAATGAAGGTTTTGGGGGGGTTGGGAGCGGGTGAATGAAGGTGTTGGGGGGCGTTGGGAGGGGGTGAATGAAGCTGTTGGGGGGGGTGAGGTTGGGGAGGGGGTGAATGAAGGTGTTGGTGGGTGAGGTTGGGAGGGGGTGAGTGAAGGTATTGGGGGGTGAGGTTGGGAGGGGGTGAATGAAGGTGTTGGGGGGGTGAGGTTGGGAGGGGGTGATTGAAGGTGTTGGGGGGGTTGGGAGGGGGTGAATGAAAGTGTTGGGGGGTTGGGAGGGGGTGAATAAAGGTATTGGGTGGGTTTGGGAGGATGTGAATGTAGGTGTTCGTGGGATTGGGTGGGGGTGAATGAAGGTGTTGAGGGTGAAGTTGGGAGGGGGTGAATGAAGGTTTTTTGGGGGTTGGGAGGGGTGAATGAAGGTGTTGGGGGGGGTTGAGACGGGGTGAATGAAAGTGTTGGGGTGCTGAAAATGGGAGGGTGTGAATGAAGCTGTTGGGGGGTTGGGAGCGGGTGAATGAAGGTGTTGGGTGGGTGAGGTTGGGAGGTGGTGAACAATGGTGTTGGGGAGTTTGGGAGGGTGTGAATGAAAGTGCTGCGGGGTGAAGTTGGGAGGGGGTGAATGAAGGTGTTGGGGGGGTGAGGTTGGGAGGTGGTGAATGAAGTTGTTGGGGGGGATGGGAAGGGGTGAATGAAGGTGTTGGGGGGTGAGGTTGGGAGGGGGTGAATGAAGGTGTTGGGGGTATGGAGCGGGTGAATGAAGGTGTTGGGTGGGGTTGGGAGGGGGTGAATGAAGGTGTTGGGGGGGTGAGGTTGGGAGGGCGTGAATGAAGGTGTTTGGGGGGTAGGGAGGGGGTGAATGAAGGTGTTGGGGGGGTGAGTTTGGGAGCGGGTGAATGAAGGTGTTGGGGGGTTTGGGGAGGGTTGAATGAAGGTGTTGGTTGGTGAGGTTGGGAGGGGGGTGAATGAAGGTGTTGGGTGGGTTGGGAGGGGGGTGAATGAAGTTGTTGGGGGGTTGGGAGGGGGTGAAAGAAGGTGTTGGGGGGGTTTGGGAGGGTGTGAATGAAGGTGTTGGTGGGGTTGGGAGGGGCTGAAAGAACGTGACAGGAGGGTTGGGAGGGGGTGAATGAAGGTTTTGGGGCGGTTGGGAGGGGGTGAATGAAGGTGTTGGGGGGTGAGGATGGGAGGGGGTTAATGAAGGTGTGGGGGGGTTGGGAAGGGGTGAATGAAGATTATTGGGGGCTTGGGAAGGGTGAATGAAGGTTTTGGGGGGTGAGGTTGGGAGGGGGTGAATGAAGGTGTTGATGGGGGTTGGGAAGGGGTGAATGAAGGTTATGGGTGGCTGAGGATGGGAGGGGATAAATGAAGGTGTTGGGGTCGTTGGGAGGGTGTGAATGAAGGTTTTGAGGGGTTGGGAGGGGGTGAATGTTGGTGTTGGGGGAGGTGAGGTTGGGAGGGGGTGAAAGAAGGTATTGGGGGTGTTGGGTGGGGGTGAATGAAAGTGCTGGGGTGTGAGGTTGGGAGGGGGTGAATTATTGTGTTGCGGGGGGTTGGGAGGGGGTGAATGAATGTGTTGGGGGAGGGGGTTGGGAGGGAGTGAATGAAGGTGTTGGTGGTGTTGGGAGGGGGTGAATGAAGATGTTTTTTGGTGAGGTTGGGAGGTGGTTAACGAAGAGGATGGGGGGGTTGGGAGTGGGTGAATGAAGGTGTTGGAGGGTGAGGTTGGGAGGGGGGTGAATGAAGGAGTTGGGGGGGTTGGGAGCGGGTGAATGAAGGTGTTGGGGGGGCTTGGGAGGGTGTGAATGAAGGTGTTGGTGGGTGAGGTTGGGAGGGGGTGAATGAAGGTGTTGGGGGTGAGGTTGGGAGGGGGTGAATGAAGGTGTTGGGTGAGTTGGGAGGGGGTGAATGAAGGTGTTGGGGGGTTGGGAGGGGTTGAATGATGGTGTTGGGGGTGAAGTTGGGAGGGGGTGAATGAAGGTGTTGGGGGGGTTGGGAGGGGATGAATGAAGGTGTTGTTGGGGTTGGGAGGGGCTGAAAGAACGTGACAGGAGGGTTGGGAGGGGGTTAATGAAGGTTTTGGGGGGGTTGGGAGGGGGTGAATGAAGGTGTTGCGGGGTGAGAATGGGAGGGGGTTAATGAAGGTGTGGGGGTTTGGGAAGGGGTGAATGAAGATTATTGGGGGCTTGGGAAGGGTGAATGAAGATTTTGAGGGGTGAGGTTGGGAGGGGGTGAATGAAGGTTTTGATGGGGTTGGGAAGAGGTGAATGAATGTGTTGGGGGGGTGAGGTTGGGAGGTGGTGAATGAAGGAGTTTGGGTGGTTGGGAGGGGGGTGAATGAAAGTGTTGGGGGTGTTGAGAGGGGGTGAATGAAGGTGTTGGCGGGGTGAGGTTGAGAGGCGGTAAATTAAGGTGTTGGGGGGGTTGGGAAGGGGTGAATGAAGGTTATGGGCGGCTGAGGATGGGAGGGGATAAATGAAGGTGTTGGGGTCGTTGGGAGGGTGTGAATGAAGGTTTTGAGGGGTTGGGAGGGGGTGAATGTTGGTGTTGGGGGGGTTGGGAGGGGGTGAATGAAGGTGTTGGGGGGATTCGGAGGTGGTGAATGAAGGTGTTGGGGGGGTGAGTTTTGGAAGGGTTGAACGAAGGTGTTAGGGAGGTTGGGAGGGGGTGAATGAAGGTGTTGCGGGGAGTTGGGAGGGGTGAATGAATGTGTTGGGGGGTGAGGTTGGGAGGGAGTGAATGAAGGTGTTGGGGGTTGTGGGGGGAGAATGAAGGTGTTGGGGGGTTGGGAGTTGGTGACTGAAGGTCTTGGAGGGGTGAGTTTGGGAGGGGTGAATGAAGGTGTTGGGGGGGTCGGGAGGGGGGGCGAATGAAGGTGTTGGGGGGTTGGGAGGGGTGAAGGAAGGTGTTGGGGGGTTTGGGAGGGATTGAATGAAGGTGTTGGTGGGGTGAGGTTAGGAGGGGGTGAATGAAGGTGTTGCGGGGGTTGGAAGGAGGTGAAGGAAGGTGTTGGGGTGTTGGGAGGGGGTGAATGAACGTGTTGGGGGGTGAGTTTTGGAGGGGGTGCATGAAGGTGTTGGGGGTTTGGGAGGGGGTGAATGAAGGTGTTGGGGGAGGTGAGGTTGGGAGGGGGTGAAAGAAGGTATTGGGGGTGTTGGGTGGGGGTGAATGAAAGTGCTGGAGTGTGAGGTTGGGAGGGGGTGAATTACTGTGTTGCGGGGGGTTGGGAGGGAGTGAATGAATGTGTTGGGGGAGGGGGTTGGGAGGGAGTGAATGAAGGTGTTGGGGGTGTTGGGAGGGGGTGAATGAAGATGTTTTTTGGTGAGGTTGGGAGGTGGTTAACGAAGAAGATGGGGGTGTTGGGAGTGGGTGAATGAAGGTGTTGGAGGGTGAGGATGGGAGGGGGTGAATGAAGGTGTTGGGGGGGTTGGGAGCGGGTGAATGAAGGTGTTGGGGGGGGCTTGGGAGGGGGTGAATGAAGGTGTTGGTGGGTGAGGTTGGGAGGGGGTGAATGAAGGTGTTGGGGGTGAGGTTGGGAGGGGGTGAATGAAGGTGTTGGGTGAGTTGGGAGGGGGTGAATGAAGGTGTTGGGGGGTTGGGAGGGGTTGAATGATGGTGTTGGGGGTGAAGTTGGGAGGGGGTGAATGAAGGTGTTGGGGGGTTGGGAGGGGATGAATGAAGGTGTTGGGTGGGTTTGGGAGGGTGTGAATGAAGGTGTTCGTGGGGTAGGGAGGGGGTGAATGAAGGTGTTGGGGGTGAAGTTGGGAGGGGGTGAATGAAGGTTTTTGGGGGGTTGGGAGGCGTGAATGAAGGTGTTGGGGGGGTGAGTTTGGGAGGGGGTGATTGAAGGTGTTGGGCGGTCGGGAGGGGGTGAATGAAGGTGTTGGGGGGTTGGGAGGGGTGAATGAAGGTGTTGGGGGGGATGGGAGGGATTGAATGAAGGTGTTGGTGGTGTGAGGTTGGGAGGGGTTGAATGAAGGTGTTGCGGGGGGTTGGGAGGAGGAGAAGGAAGGTGTTGGGGGGGTGAGGTTGGGAGAGGGTGAATGAAGGTGTTGGGGGAGGTGAGGTTTGGAGGGGGTGAAAAGAAGTTATTTGGGGGATTGTGTGGGGGTGAATGAAAGTGCTGGGGGGTGAGGTTGGGAGGGGGTGAATGAAGGTGTTGCGGGGGGTTGTGAGGGTGTGAATGAATGTGTTGGGGGATGAGGTTGGGAGGGAGTGAATGAAGGTGTTGGGGGGGTTGGGAGGGAGTGAATGAAGATGTTGGTGGGGTGAGGTTGGGAGATGGCTAACGAAGAAGATGGGGGGGTTGGGTGTGGGTGAATGAAGGTGTAGGGGTGGTGAGGTTAGGAGGGGGTGAATGAAGGTGTTGGTGGGAGAGGTTGGGAGGGTGAATGAAGGTGTTGGGGGGTTAGGGATGGGGTGAATGAAGGTGTTGGGGGTTTGGGAGGGGGTGAATGAAGGTGTTGGGGGGTTGGGAGGGGGTGAATGAAGGTGTTGGGGGAATGAGGTTGGGAGGGGATGAATGAAGGTGTTGAAGGCGTTGGGACGGGATCAATGAAGGTGTTGGGGGGTGAGGTTGGGAGCGGGTGAATGAAGGTGTTGGGGGGTTTGGGATGGGATGAACGAAGGTGTTGGTTGGTGAGGTTGGGAGGGGGTGAATGAAGTTGTTGGGGGTTTGGGCAGGGTGAATGAAGGTGTTGGGGGGATTCGGAGGTGGTGAATGAAGGTGTTGGGGGGGGTGAGTTTTGGAAGGGTTGAACGAAGGTGTTAGGGAGGTTGGGAGGGGGTGAATGAAGGTGTTGCGGGGAGTTGGGAGGGGGTGAATGAATGTGTTGGGGGGTGAGGTTGGGAGGGAGTGAATGAAGGTGTTGGGGGTTGTGGGGGAGAGAATGAAGGTGTTGGGGGGTTGGGAGTTGGTGACTGAAGGTCTTGGAGGGGTGAGTTTGGGAGGGGGGTGAATGAAGGTGTTGGGGGGTCGGGAGGGGGGTGAATGAAGGTGTTGGGGGGTTGGGAGGGGTGAAGGAAGGTGTTGGGGGGTTTGGGAGGGATTGAATGAAGGTGTTGGTGGGGTGAGGTTAGGAGGGGGTGAATGAAGGTGTTGCGGGCGTTGGAAGGAGGTGAAGGAAGGTGTTGGGGTGTTGGGAGGGGGGTGAATGAACGTGTTGGGGGGTGAGTTTTGGAGGGGGTGCATGAAGGTGTTGGGGGTTTGGGAGGGGGTGAATGAAGGTGTTGGGGGAGGTGAGGTTGGGAGGGGGTGAAAGAAGGTATTGGGGGTGTTGGGTGGGGTGAATGAAAGTGCTGGAGTGTGAGGTTGGGAGGGGGTGAATTACTGTGTTGCGGGGGGTTGGGAGGGGGTGAATGAATGTGTTGGGGGAGGGGGTTGGCAGGGAGTGAATGAAGGTGTTGGGGGTGTTGGGAGGGGGTGAATGAAGATGTTTTTTGGTGAGGTTGGGAGGTGGTTAACGAAGAAGATGGGGGTGTTGGGAGTGGGTGAATGAAGGTGTTGGAGGGTGAGGTTGGGAGGGGGTGAATGAAGGTGTTGGGGGGGTTGGGAGCGGGTGAATGAATGTGTTGGGGGGGCTTGGGAGGGGGTGAATGAAGGTGTTGGTGGGTGAGGTTGGGAGGGGGTGAATGAAGGTGTTGGGGGTGAGGTTGGGAGGGGGTGAATGAAGGTGTTGGGTGAGTTGGGAGGGGGTGAATGAAGGTGTTGGGGGGTTGGGAGGGGTTGAATGATGGTGTTGGGGGTGAAGTTGGGAGGGGGTGAATGAAGGTGTTGGGGGGTTGGGAGGGGGGATGAATGAAGGTGTTGGGTGGGTTTGGGAGGGTGTGAATGAAGGTGTTCGTGGGGTTGGGAGGGGGTGAATGAAGGTGTTGGGGGTGAAGTTGGGAGGGGGTGAATGAAGGTTTTTGGGGGGTTGGGAGGCGTGAATGAAGGTGTTGGGGGGGGGTGAGTTTGGGAGGGGGTGATTGAAGGTGTTGGGGGGTCGGGAGGGGGTGAATGAAGGTGTTGGGGGGTTGGGAGGGGTGAATGAAGGTGTTCGGGGGGATGGGAGGGATTGAATGAAGGGTGTTGGTGGTGTGGAGGTTGGGGAGGGGTTGAATGAAGGTGTTGCGGGGGTTGGAGGAGGAGAAGGAAGGGTGTTGGGGGGGTGAGGTTGGGAGAGGGTGAATGAAGGTGTTGGGGGAGGTGAGGTTTGGAGGGGGGTGAAAGAAGTTATTTGGGGGATTGTGTGGGGGTGAATGAAAGTGCTGGGGGTGAGGTTGGGAGGGGGTGAATGAAGGTGTTGCGGGGGGTTGTGAGGGTGTGAATGAATGTGTTGGGGGATGAGGTTGGGAGGGAGTGAATGAAGGTGTTGGGTGGGTTGGGAGGGAGTGAATGAAGATGTTGGTGGGGTGAGGTTGGGAGATGGTTAACGAAGAAGATGGGGGGGTTGGGAGTGGGTGAATGAAGGTGTTGGGGTGGTGAGGTTAGGAGGGGGTGAATGAAGGTGTTGGTGGGAGAGGTTGGGAGGGTGAATGAAGGTGTTGGGGGGTTTGGGATGGGGTGAATGAAGGTGTTGGGGGGGTTGGGAGGGGGTGAATGAAGGTGTTGGGGGAATGAGGTTGGGAGGGGATGAATGAAGGTGTTGAGGGCGTTGGGACGGGATCAATGAAGGTGTTGGGGGGTGAGGTTGGGGAGCGGGGTGAATGAAGGTGTTGGGGGGTTTGGGATGGGATGAATGAAGGTGTTGGGGGAGGTGAGGTTGGGAGGGGGTGAAAGAAGGTATTGGGGGTGTTGGGTGGGGGGTGAATGAAAGTGCTGGAGTGTGAGGTTGGGAGGGGGTGAATTACTGTGTTGCGGGGGGTTGGGAGGGGGGTGAATGAATGTGTTGGGGGAGGGGGTTGGGAGGGAGTGAATGAAGGTGTTTGGGGGTGTTGGGAGGGGGTGAATGAAGATGTTTTTTGGTGAGGTTGGGAGGTGGTTAACGAAGAGGATGGGGGTGTTGGGAGTGGGTGAATGAAGGTTGTTGGAGGGTGAGGATGGGAGGGGGGTGAATGAAGGTGTTGGGGGGGTTGGGAGTGGGTGAATGAAGGTGTTGGGGGGGCTTGGGAGGGGGTGAATGAAGGTGTTGGTGGGTGAGGTTGGGAGGGGGTGAATGAAGGTGTTGGGGGTGAGGTTGGGAGGGGGTGAATGAAGGTGTTGGGTGAGTTGGGAGGGGGTGAATGAAGGTGTTGGGGGGTTGGGAGGGGTTGAATGATGGTGTTGGGGGGTGAAGTTGAGAGGGGGTGAATGATGGTGTTGGGGGTGAAGTTGGGAGGGGGTGAATGAAGGTGTTGGGGGGTTGGGAGGGGATGAATGAAGGTGTTGGGTGGGTTTGGGAGGGTGTGAATGAAGGTGTTCGTGGGGTTGGGAGGGGGTGAATGAAGGTGTTGGGGGTGAAGTTGGGAGGGGGTGAATGAAGGTTTTTGGGGGGTTGG